>JACGAQ010000346.1:0-164295 GCA_014119065.1 Orius insidiosus | reverse complement strand
TTCTTCCAGAAAACTCAACTAAGCACAACTCAGAAGCCAAACTATTTCTTCCAGACAAAAAAACAGCAATTCACTACTCAGAAACCAAACTATTTCTTCCAGACTAAGCAACAGCAACTGACTACAACTCAGAGACCAAACTATTTCTTCCAGACTAAGCAACAGCAACCAACCACAACTCAGAGACCAAAACTATTTCTTCCAACAGCAAAGCACAACTCCAAAAACGCAGCCTCCACCAATTTTCCAGACGTCAAAAAACAATTTCTTTCAAGGGAAATCTTCTCAGATAAGTCAGAATCAATTTTTTCAAGCGACGCAGTTAGTTTCGTCGACGACAGCGCCAGAATATCTGCCACCCGTTCCACAAGTTTCGTCCAAGTGCGTCTTTGCCATCCAAGGAGTATTTGCCGCAAGAGCCCAAATTGCCGCAGGCGACTTTCCAGAGTCCGTCGTTGCTCCCAAGCAAGCCGTCCAACGAATACCTACCTTCGGAAGGTCAAAGCACGAATGTTGAAGGTCAAGCTCTCCTCCCGGACGAAATAGACCCTTTGCCAAATCAGCAGAACCGAGGAAACACGAAAGAAACCATACTTGGAAGAGCTCTGCAATGAAGCTTTTCATAGCTTTCTGTGCAAGCCGATAAAAACACCGAGGAAGAGGATCGATGGTAATATAAGGCCTGGAGCAAAGATACCTCCGCATGTTTTACTTGGTGCGGGAAGCTCAGATCAAAGTTCTAAACGTCTCCCACCTACGACGACAACGCAGAAACCAATCATCGAAGGTCAATCTCTTCTCGGGGATGGAATCGACGCCCCAGCTTATCCTGGATATCAATACCAAATCCCGCAAACGTTTTTCGACTCAACAAACCTAAGAAACGAGTATTCATTCCCCAATCCGTTTTTTATCAGCTCAGCCTCTGATTCTCTATCATTAGCTAAACAGTTCAACAACATAAAAAGCCATTCGACACAAACTTTCGCACCACCTACAACCCAAAAATTTAGGCCGATAGTCGCAGCAGGATCAAACCAGTTAGATTTTCAACAAAAAGCAAGTATAAAACAGGGATATGACTATAAAAAACCGATTAGACCATTGGAGAATGGATATTTCTATCCAAAGCCGACTACACAAGCGGCAACAACGACTGAATTGACGACAATCGAAACGACGACTTTAGAATCCACGACGTATGCAACAGAAGCAACCACAGTGAAACAAGAAGTAATCCCTGATGGTACGATATAGACGAAAAGGCTACAGCTATCCACAGCCACAGAAGCCATTGACGCTCCCGACGAAAAAGCCCGACGGATATTTCTACACTAAGCCGCCCAAAACCAGGGAATTTACGTTTCCGCAGTTTAAGCCACAAGGTTCTCTTCCATTTGGAGCTAGATTATCAAAAACGGTAAAAACAGGGCAGAAAATAAGTTTTGAAGCGCCTAAAATCAAAGAGGAAGACGACGACCTCCCTCCTGCGAGTCAGTTCGAGATTTTAAAACCATAAAACACCAAATTTTGTAAATAATAAATTTTTTTTGTACCTAATTTTACCTTATCGAATAAATTTTTATATTTTACTTTTTTTTTTTTTTGGCTGTTTGTACCTACAAATTTTATTTATATTTATATTGGAACATGTTCCGCTCATTTTGTGCCTTTCTGGCGATGATGAATAGTGGAGAGAGAAAAAACCAGTAGCATAAAAGGTGATATAATCGAGCACGATATGAATCCTTGATCGGGGGCGCTCAAAAAAAATTTCAAAAGGTCACTTCCTATAACGAAAAGCCATCAGCTCGTTATTCACCTTTCTCCGACTTCTCCGACCATTGTCAACCCTGGCTCTCTAATTACGAAGCAGCAACGGCTTTTTTTCTCAGCCCTTAAATGGGAATCATAGAACAAGAAGACTGAAAAAAAAACCTATTTTAAATCCTATGAATAGCAAAAAAGAAAAAAAAAACTTCTTTTTTTAAGTCTTTTTTCCTAATCTAGGAGATAAGTTGGCATATGTTTATTTTTCCCTCCAAAATCGATGATCTATTGCTTAAAAAAAGTTAATTCTTCAAGTTGAAATACTGTTTGGAAGTTCCCAAATTAGAAAATAAGTCCCTTTTAATAATGTTGGCTAAAAACAAAGATTCTTCACTCAAACTTTACTTGTAAAAGAAGCATTTGGCGTAAATCGTAATGAATGCGGTGTAAAATTGACGATTTTTTTCTGAAGTGGGAGATCCGTGAGAGAAAATGTGATTAAGAGAGCTAGAAGAAAGGAAACAGAGCGTTCAACGTGTGCAGGAGGATTCACTCATCAGTCACAAGCCTCTTCTTCTTTACTACACACGAAATAAGTAAGTAACATTGGGTCAAAAAGCGGTTTATTTTCTCAAATATCTCGAAAACTGTAAGGTTTAGAGCAAAACATGTTAAGTACAAAAATAATTTAAAATACATTTGCTACAAAACATATTTTGCACAAAAACTTGCTAAAGTGAACGGTTTCGGAGATACGAACCGTCAAAATAATGGTTTGATAGGGTGGGTTTCAAAGCGGTTTTTCTCTGTTATCTCGATAACTATTAGGTTTAGCTAAAAATATAATTTGACGGTTCGTATCTCCGAAACTGTTCACTTTAGCAAGTTTTTGTGCAGAATATGTTTTGTAGGAAATTTATTTTAAATAATTTTTGTAGTTAACATGTTTTCCGCTAAACCTTACAGTTTTCGAGATATTTGAGAAAAACTAATAAAAGCCGCTTTTTAGTTTAAAAATGATTAAAGTTAGTTTAGTTTAAAAAAAAAGTTTAAAAATGATTAACAATAAATTTCCACGGAAAATATATTGCATTAAAAACTAGCTAAAGTGAACGGTTTCGGAGGTAAGAACCGTCAAAAAAACAAGGTTTGGCAGAAAGGGAGTCAAAAGCGATTTTTATCAGTTTTTCTCAAATTTCTCGAAAACTATTAGCTTTAGCTAAAAATATAATAAGTTTAAAAATGATTACAATAAATTTCTCACGGAAAATATATTGCATAAAAAACTTGCTGAAGTGAACAGTTTTGGAGATAAGAACCGTCAAAAAACAAGGTTTGGCAGAGGGGGAGTCAAAAGCGTTTTTTTTAGTTTATCTCAAATATCTCGAAAACTATCAGGTTTAGAGCAAACATGTTAAGTACAAAAATAATTTGAAATAAATTTCACACAAAAAATAATTTAACAAAAATTTGCTTAAGTGACTAGTTTCGGAGTTACGAACAGTAAAAAAAAAGTTTCTTTGACATTTTAGACATGTCGCGGTATCGCAATATTCTTTTCCTTTTCCTTGTGTTAGCATTCTAGGGCATTCTAAGAGAGAAGAGGTCGCGCCCAGTCGGGGGCTATCCCCATATTGCCGTGGCTCCTTTTTTGAACCAAATTTAAAGAAGTGGATTTAGTTGCTCGCTAACTGTAGACCCCAAAATTTCAATCATAAAAATAGCTTGTCCCTCATCAGTTAAAAATAGAAATAATTCGTTATTACTCATGGGAATGAAATTTGAAGATTCATTGTCTGGATGACAGGACTGATATTTGCATTGGGCAACCTAAAGGTCGGAATCTACGATTATCGAGATAGAAATCTCGTAAAAAATTAAGAATAAAAATCAAGCCTACATTTTTGAACTTTCGTTTTAGAAATCATGTTAAACAAATCGTGACGATCTATAAAAATAAAAGCGATGTGAAATCTCAATTTATTAATGAAAATTAACGGGGGGATTATCGGTCAGTATCAGCTTTTAATTAAGTCTGACGTATGACGGGAGATAATCCCATAATTGGAATTCATCCATCATTTTTTTATTGCGGAAAGTATGCAAATAATAGATTTCAAACCGTAGTTTATAACTGGTTTGAAACTTCTGGAGCATGCGCAGAAGGATTTGCACGTCTTTGACGTGAGAAGACTTCAAGATTGAAGGACAGACGATTCTTCTTCTTCTGCGCATGCTCCAGGAGTTTCTAAGCTGCGGTTGGAACAAAGCTAATGTAAAAATGATTTTTTTACAGATGAAAGGGTGCGGGATCTGAGGATGCCCGAGGGGAAAAAATGGGTCCCGATGAGTGGAGGAGAACGAAATTTTGGCGTTTATCGTGAATGCGATAGGCCAGGTTTGAGTGGAGCATCGAAAGTACTTCTCGTACTCGCTTCCCTTTTAGCATTTGCATTGATCGTAAGTCGCTTAGTACCCGCTTTTTTTTGTTCAAAATTATCTTTGAGATTTGCCTAAATCAATTGTGGGGGTCAATTTTTTCCTCTCGCAAGGAGAGCTCGCTTACACGAGGGGGAGTTTGGATAGGAAAAAAGAAGCTCACCGTGCGAGAGGAAAAAAATTAACCCACTCGTTTGAATTAAGTAAAATCTCAAATTCTGAAAATACCTGGGAACTAAAAATACTTCAGCTCGAGCATGCTATCATATTGATGAATGAAAATACTGCCAAATATAGAAAAAAAATTGCATTTTTAGATTTTTTTCACGACATTGAGCGTCACCAAAGGGAAGAATCGTATAGAATCTGTTTTCGAACGAATCCGTAAAAATGAGACTGATAAATTTGAATATAAAATGGACCGGAAGATAGATATTATTCCGGATAAAAGCCGTATAAAATTCCCAGACGATGAAGACGAAGAAAACCGACATGGGAAATCTTTGGAAAGCCGCCGTGGGCCGAAAAGAGTCGAATTCGAGTTTTCCGAAGATTTTCCGCAGTTGGAAAAATTTAAGAATTTCAAGGTTCAGAATGTTATGGCAACTCCGATGTTGACTATTATGCCAAATGGTCAGCCTGCGGTGAAATTTACGGGAGTGTATTTTAAAACGCCCGATGAAGATTTTTCTGTACGGAAAGAACCTGTAAATGGCCACGCCTATGGTCCAGACCCTTTTAAGCCCTACAAACCTTCACATCCTTCAGAAATCAATCATTTGGCGACTTCAACATCCGAAATAGACACAGGACCAAGGTAAATCTTTTTTTTCCCCTTAGCTTTTATGTTTCTTTAAGGTTTTCTAACAAAATTATAAAATCGACGAAAACGCCGGTTGATCCAACATCTCTCCTACGCAGATTTTCCACCACTACGATTTCCCTGGGGGTTCTTCAAGGCCAGAAAGGAAGCCAAAGCCTTTAAAAATTATGCTTGACATCTATCCAGTTAACCCATCTCAAGATCAAAGTATGTCAAAAAAATATAAAATTAAAAATAATTAAATATTAAAGGGAAAGGAGGATCTTCACAAGGAAACAGGATGATCGTCCATCTAAATCTTTATCCAAAAAAGTCAAAAACAAAGTAAGTAGATTTTTAAATTAATTGATTTTGATAATTCATTAGGCAGCCTTGTTCAATTTGTATGAGTATTTCATTTCAAAGAAACAATTGTAAGAGCAAATAGTAAAAAGCAAATAAACGCCCTCTTGACATATTTGAGCCTGACAAATGACGACCTTTTATGCTTAATCATTTAAACTGTGTTTGACAAAAAATAAGGGCCAAACCTTCCAATTTAGTGAAGTGATAAAAATTCACCATGATGTTTGGCGGAGAGAGGTGGGCGGGTGTCAAAAGCGGTTTTTTGTCAAATTGAGTCAAATTGAGTACAAAAATGATCAAAATTAAATTTACAAAAAAAATTATAAGCAAAAAACTTCGTTAAAGTTAACGGTTTTGAAGTTACGGACTGTCAAAAGTCAAGATTTGGCATAGGAACGATTCAAAAAGCGGTTTTTCTCAGTTTTTCTAAAATATCTCGAAAACTACGAGGTTTAGCGCAAACAATATTAAGTACAAAAATGACCAAAATTAAATGTACAAAAATAAATTATAAGCAAAAAACTTTGTTGAAGTCAACGGTTTTGAAGTTACGCACCGTCAAAAGTCAAGATTTGGCATAGGAACGAGTTATAAAACGGTTTTTCTCAGTTTTTCGAAAATATCTCGAAAACTACGAGGTTTAGCGCAAATAATATTAAGTACCAAAATGAATAAAATTAAATTTACAAAAAAAATTATATGCAAAAAAACTTCGTTAAAGTCAACGGTTTTGAAGTTACGGACCGTCAAAAGTCAAGATTTGGCATTGGAACGAGTCAAAAAACGGTTTTTCTCAGTTTTTCTAAAATATCTCGAAAACTACGAGGTTTAGCGCAAACAAAACTAAGTTCAAAAATAAATAAAACTACATTTACAACATAAAATGCTTAATAAGTAACCTTGATTAACTGAACGGTTTCGGAGTTACGATTAGTCAAAATGTCAAAAAGTGAAGAACTAATAAAATTTTTTTTTAGGAGGCAACAGCAAATATTGTCTTTGGTTCCTGGTAACTTCGAGGATCGAATGTTCGGTAAAATATTTTTTTTAAATAAAAGCTCTTAAAAACAGGATATTTCGGGTGGGAAAATAAAACGTTTTAATTAATTTTTCATTTTTCTAGACGAAAGCGATGAATACGGGATTCACCTCGAAGGGGAAGCGAGCCGTGTCGAAATTCCAGACGGGCTAAATCCACTCGCGAATTTTCCGGCTATCGAACCCTGTATGGACGGGAGAACAACAAAAGAAATTGACAGCGAAGAAAAAACGGGCGAGATTGACTATAGCGAATCTTCTATAAACGATTACGTCTTCGAACAAGAAGAATTGAACGGGCAAGAGGAAAACGAAAATAAAAATATTGAAAGAGTCTCAAACAATTCACACACAGCACTTTTCAAATAAATCATTTTTTTTTTGTTGATTGAATAAATTTTTATTAATCCCTCACACCGGTTATAGCGGATTTTTGAGCTTTCTCTTCCGGATTTTTTCGGAGAAACATCCTTTAAGGTCGTTTCCACACACTTTCGTCCATAAAACACCGTTTTTAGCCAATTTTTTCAGCTTTTCTTTCTGCTAGAAATAACCTTCAAATTCGTTTTCCGCCGGCTTTCGTCCGAAAAACACAGTTTTAGCAAAATTTCGGGCGTTCCCAACGAGTTTTTCGCCGAGAAACATCCTTTTAAGTTCGTTTTCCGTAGATGTTCGTGAAAGGAAATGAACTACTGGTTTGAAGAGCTTGCAACGAAAACTTCCTTAAAGAGAAGTAACAATATAGGAGGGAAATTATATGGGAAGGGGAAGTATAACGTAGGGGGAAGTATAAGGGAACGAAAGTATAACGAAGGGAGGGGAAGTATAAAAGAGGGGGAAGTATAAAGGAGAGGAAGAATAAGGAAGGGGAAGTTTCTATTGATTTTTAAAAATTTCCAATTTTTTTTGTTTTGTAAAAAAATTTTTAAGTTTTTTTTCCAAACTTTTTTAAGTGTCAAGATAGAAATAATGGGCTCTTTGGCCTAGGGATGTGCCTCTCGTAATGGGTAGAAGTACGAAATTTCTCCCTACTAAAAAAAATTATAATTAAAAAGTGGCAATTTTTTTTTCAAAAAAATTTGTAAAAAATATAAGGAGTAATTGGTGAAAATTTGGTGAAAATTGGGCCAACGGTTCGGCCGCAGCGAATTTTTTAAAATTTCATACAGCCATATCTCCGCCATTTTTTCGAAATTACCTGACGTGGAGGGTATCACAATAACTTCTTTAAGAAAGTTAAAAAAAGTCATCGAAATATTTTATTCCTCCTCTTTTGAGTGAATTGATATATATTGAACATTGTTGCGGCTTAAGTTTCGGGGTTTTCGTTGAAAGTCGCCCAGGTGGTTTAAATCCGACAACGAGGGAAATTTCAGAGTCGAGAAACTTCCCTACGAGTAAAATTATACGTTTAAACCCATACAGAGACTTCACAAAAGCCTACGAACAAAAGAGATTTCCATTTTCCCCAGAATAAAACTATTATATTTTAGTAATTTCATATTTTCGTCCGCTAAATTTAAAAGAATTAAAATGGCAATAATTCACATCCCCGTGCCATTTGTCAGCGGATATAATAAATAACGAAAGCTTTCTATGGCGCGACATAATGATTTTCGAAAACCTTTTACGCTATTGCGACAGATTCTTTTATAATATTCCAAACATGAGCATAAAATTCAAATGAAACAATAGAGAAAACGGAAAGTTTTTTCTTTAAACTGGGAAAAGTCTTAAGAAACTTTATGGGGTATCCATTCATTATGAAAATATAATGAGAGTCACAAAAGCCCTTTCGAATTTTGCCTTAGGAAAGGTATTATATTTCGGGGTTCTAGAAGTAAAAGATCCTGATTCATTGTGAGGAGCTATTAGGGAGAAAAGACCGTTTCGCTGCGACGTTTTCTCTTTTTTAGTCTAGGATAAGACTTTTACTGTAATCTGACTCTAACGCTAAAGCCCTTTCAACGTAGATTTTAAACATAAAAAGAACATTCAGATCGATTTTCAGCTTTTTGATGTTAAAATGTTTTTAACTAACCTGAATTTAATGTTTTTTACGGTCTGTTTACCTATAATATTTTGAGGCTTATAATGATGGATTCTTGAGGATTCAGAGGGAATCGCTCTTTTTGCGTTTTCCTCTTATTTTTACCGTTTACAGGAGAGCTATTTGACACTGCCTGTATTACTTCCAATATTCCTGATTATTATTTTTCTCTTCCGCTAATAATCAACATACGTACAGGGAGGGGCAGTATAACGGAGGGGGAAGTATAAGGGAGGGGGAAGTATAAGGAAAGTGGAAGTTTTTATTTTTTCAAAAAAAATTCAAATTTTTTTTTTGAAATATTTTTACAATTTTTTTTTCACAAAATTTTCCGAGTTTTTTTTTTTTCGAAAAATTTTTTAAGTACCAAGGTAGAAATAATGGGATTTTGCCCAATGGAGGTCCCTCTCGTAGCGGGTGGAAGAGTGAAATTTTTCCCTACTAAAATTATAATTAATGTTTAAAAAAAAAAAAGATTTTTTTTCATCAAAAATTCTTAAAATATATAAGGAGTAATTGGTAATTTCGGCCGCAGCGAATTTTTAAAATTTCAAACACATATCTCCGCCATTTTTTCGAAATTCAAAAATCGCACTAGTTACGATCTTTTTCACCGACTAAAGAAAATTTGGTGAAAATGGTGGAAAATTGTGGCCGTAAACTGTTCCGGAAAAAAATCCTACGGACGGCCGGCGCGACAGACAATGTTGAGATCGGTAATGATCAATCCCTCCGTTATTTTTTTGGCAAAATTTCAAAAAATGCTCTAAATATTTTCATGTTAACAACAAAGGAAGTATTGTGTGAAAACTTGTTAAAAATCGGTTGAAAATTGCGGTCTTGATGTGTTCATGAAAAAAGGGACTGCCGGACGGCCTGCATATGGCAGAAAAGTTCTATAAAGACCACCATTCCTGGGGTCTTGAGGAACACCAAAAACCCAACATGGAGGGTACTACAATAATTTCTATTTAAAAATTTATTTTATAGATTGACTTCGAGAATTTTCATCTCGATTTTGGGCTTATCCTAGTGTTTAACCTAATTTTTTTTCTCCATTTTTATGCAGCAGTGGCCTTGAATCGGACCACCATAAAACCCTTTTCCCCCACCCTGAAAAAAATATAGGTAGTTTCTACGTATTTTCAAAAGAATGGTGAGACCACGAGGTCTCATGTAATAAAAGGAGACGTTTTGTCAACATCATAAACGGGGCGTAAGAAAAGGGATAAAAGGAAGAATAGTAAAAGGACAAAGGATCTGGAAAAAAAACGTGATCACCGCCTTATATTAAAAGAAATTTTTCCTTGAAAAGCCAATATTTGGACTATTGAGTGTAGATTTGAAATCCGAATATAAAAGCGAAGGTTTTTAACAATTGTTTAACAGAAAAACGTCTCTTGTATTCTCAAAGAGAATCTTATTGGCCCAAAAAGCTATTTCATTAACTTCTACTCAGCTTAGCTCTCAGGAGGCCTCTTCGAAAAAGGAAGAAAAAACAAGTTCCGTTCGACTCCTTTTATTTTTAAGACAATGAAACCGTTTCAATTACAACTCTTAATTGCCTCAAAAGAAATTTTTTTTTTAACTTGGTACTCTCATTGCTTATATTTTTGAATCAATAATAACAAAGCATTCATCAACTTGCTAATTCTCAAAAATCTGGTGAAAAAGGGGGCTTAAGAAACAAAGAAACCGACAAAAATTTGGATAAAAACCTACCGTGGGAAGCATAAAACCTCGGTATTGTCCGAATTTTCTTTTTGCGAAGTTCAATGGCTTGAATAAAAAAAATTAAATCTGTTTTGTTTGGAGAAGAAAAAATGTAAATCTTCGTGTAAATGTGTCGTTTATACATTTCTATTTGGGCCGTGCGTAGCTAATCCCTAATATATATTCAGGCAATGATTCGGATCAATTGCTTTTGGGAGGCAGGAACAGGTGTCGTTTGTAACCTCAAACAAGAGAAACCCACCGTTATTTACTCTTTGACCGACTAATTGATCGTTAATTTTTACCCTTAATTTAGTCTTTCTCTAAAATAAAATTTATTGTAATACCCACAGTAGGCGTTTCGGAAAAAGTTTGAAAAAAGAGATGATTCACTGATTAAAAAATGAAAATTAAAATGGAAGCATTGTAGCAAAGATAACCAGTTTATTTATTAATTTTAGATTACAAAAAAAACTACGAAAAAACATAAAAAGATTGTGTTCTACGTGAAATCGTTTGTAAAATCCGAATCTGCAATCAAAAATAGGGGTTCCCATTTAAGTTAAGGAAGTTTTGGTCGTTTTAAAGGGAAATTTCGCGTTTTGGACGTTCCGCGCATGCGCAATCGAAAAACCGTTTTTTGATCAGTAATCTACGCTCAAAATTATTGGGGGTTGTATTTTAACTTTTTTGTCTCTGGAGATTTTCGAGCGAGATAGCAAAATTAAAACAAGGAGAAAGGGCTCTTCACCCCTGTTTCGTGAGGCTCGTTTCGGCGAAGACTTTCATTTTCTACCTTGTCGCTTCTTAAGTTGTTAAACTCAGTTTTTTGAAGGATTTTTTTTCTCTTAAATACTCATTTCCGCCAAGTGGATTTTGGCTCAATGGGTAAGTGGTCAAGGACTCTGACTTACCACAAAGGGAGTCCCCGTATACTTCTGTACAAGAACATCCCTAACTTTGTATGATTTAATTCATAAGAAATTAAAAAGAAAATGAATTTACGGTTTTTTAACGCGATCACGTTTTTATTCAACGCATGCATCTGGCGTCGCGGAAGAGGAAAAGAGATTTTCCCACCTCGTTTCCAAGCTTGCTCCGTTTGAAGCGAAAACCATCCCTCGACCCTTTCATATCCTCAGTCTGCCCTCGATCGCCACCCCGCTCACACCACCCCCGGAGAATTCCTACGCGAGGAATAAATTTAATTATTCATTTTAAAAAAATTATTTTTAATTTACGATCTTCTCATACATTACAGAAGCAACAGGATAATAAATCCTCTAAAAATAAGGTAACTTAAATAAAAAAATAAAATCCAATTTGATAAAATAAAATTTTTAATTATTTTTGAAAAAAAAATTTTTTTTCATCATTAGTTACTTCAATTTAAATTAAGAAACAGAATGTTGAAGAATCGCGGTAAAAAAATGGGAGTCTTTGCCCAGACAGGCCGCAAGGAACGGGCGTGATCATCACAAATTTCTACCTACTATGTATCTAACTAGATTTCGAAGAAAAGAAATCTATCTAAAAACACTTCTAGTTGAGGAGCATACACACATAATTTAATAAATCATTTAATTAATTAAAATCCATCTAATATGTGTAATATTTGGTAAAAATTTGGCGAAAATCTTATGAAAATTGCGGCCTTCAAGTGTTCCTGAAAAAACTTCCCCGAAAGTCAAAATCTTTTGTACCTTCCAATAATAGCTTTTCATAAAAATTTAGAATTGAAATAAATTTAATTATAACTATAGGTAACTAGTGAACCTTTAGGAGAATGAGAATTCCAGAAAGCCACTCTGCTTCCGCACTTGGGGAGGAATGTTAATTATCTAATTAGCCTAAAATTGTTCCGTTCAGTATGTCGAATCGTCCGAAAAGATAATCAGAATTTTCCAGATGATTAAACCAAAAGATATTCCGGGCAAACGAACCAACCGTTAATTAGTAGCTGTACGTGATATCTATTTTAACCTATGTTGATATCTAGATTGTAAGCGACTATCGACTATTAATAATCCTTTAGAATTCTGACGAAGCGTAAATTTCTCCCTTTTTACCCGGAAATTCGTTAATTATTAATTTTTTTAATTTTCTCAAAGAGAAGTTATTGTTTTACCCACTATTTATGACTTTCCGGAAAAAGACCCCGGAAAAATTGGCACTTCTCTACAAGGTTGCTCAAGACTAGGTACCTTTAAACAATTTTTCAATATATCGCGAATAGTAGATATGAACCGTGAAAATTTTTGTGTTTTTTCAAGTAGGACCATCTGTAGGTTCGGTCGTTTGAAAACAATTTGCTTCACGTTTCACGGACTTATGAACATATACAGAAAAAACTTCGTTCACATTTCTTTTTTTTCGTTCATAACCCACCACGAGGAATGAATTTATTGATGGAACAAAACTTGAAAGACAAAAAAAGTTTTATTTTTAAACCCCATTCATGAGGTTGAAGGAAACTTGTGTTTTTCTTCATTTTTCGGAAAAGTTTCGGTTTAGTTACCCATTTGATTCGGCTTTTTGATTTTTTAACTTTCTCAAAAAGAAGTTATTGTATTACCTCGCATGTTCGTTTTTCGGATGAATCTTCCGAAAAACCCTTTCCAGAATACTTCACGAATTACGGCCGCAATTCTCACCTTTCAGTATAGCCATTTTATCGCGTTTTAACCCTTTTTAACTGGTTTTATCCCTATTTTACTGGTTATTTAATCAGATTTTATTTCATTTTGTAGGGGTTTAACCATTTTATCGGGTTTTATCCCTTTTTAACTGGTTTTATCACTATTTTACTGGCTATTTAATCATATTTTATTCCATTTTGTAGGGGTTTAACCATTTCATCGGGTTTTATCCCTTTTTAACTGGTTTTATCCCTATTTTGCTTCCTATTTATTCACATTTTATTCCATTTAGTAGGGGTTTAACCATTTTATCGGGTTTTATCCCTTTTAACTGGTTTTATCCCTATTTTACTGGCTATTTAATAACATTTTATTCCATTTTGTAGGGGTTTAACCATTTTAATGATTTTATACCTTTTTAACTGGTTTTATCCCTATTTTACTGGCTATTTAATCACATTTTATTCCATTTTGTAGGGGTTTAACCATTTTATCAGGTTTTATCCCTTTTAAACTGGTTTTATCCCTATTTTACTGGCTATTTAATCACATTTTATTCCATTTTGTAGGGGTTTAACCATTTTATCGGGTTTTATCCCTTTTTAACTGGTTTTTATCGCTATTTAACTGGTTTTATCCCTATTTTACTGGCTATTTAAACATATTTTATTCCATTTTGTAGGGGTTTAACCATTTTATCGGGTTTTATCCCTTTTTAACTAGTTTATATCCCTTTTTTTTCGATAGTTGATGTTCTCCAAATTTTTACCATATTCTCGTTTTAAATGGAATTTCTTGAGAAAAAAATATTAAGGAGAGATTTGGGTTGTTCCGTTTGGCCTGACAGGGCGAATCTATTTATTTAGGTACGACAAAAAAAAATCTTTTTTGCTGTGTGAATAAGCTAACAAATTATTTCTTCGGGCATAAAATAAGCAGAATAAACAGATTTATTCCATGAAAATAACATTTCTCGTCATTTTCATTTAAAATGCTCTCATGCATTTAAAAAAATACATAATTCGATTATAATAATAGGATAAACCTGAAATTCATTAACATTAGGAATCATTTGCTAGATTTTGGTAATTTATTAAACTAATGGATAATATAATTTTTTATGTTTTAATATAGGACATTATCATAATTAGTAAGTAATTCTAAGCCCTAATCTGACCGTTGCAAATATCCAATTAGCCTAATTGGTGTTATGTAGATTCCGATGAACCTACAATCTTGCCCTCAAGCATTCTGAAGACAAAAATTCAGTGTACTTTTTGCCATAATATTTTGAGCAATTTCTCTTGGAATCTACACCGAATTTTTTCCATGAAATAAATAAGACGGAGTCCAAACTAGGCTCATTTTGAAGGTAATTTAGAAACTTTTCCAAGCCGTCCGATACGCCATCTAAATGAAAATGAAAATTAATTTGGCCCCAGGTTTCAATTTCCTGCTGGAGAACCATAGGACAGAATCTTTCCTGGCTGAACATTAGAGGTGACCGGTGGTCATTTTGACCATTTGGGTCTCTCAGACATTTCCGGAAACGTGTTTTCCACTATAAACATTTTAGTCCTAAGGAAAGTGGCTCATTGTGTAAAGAGGATCGATCTAAAATTTACGTGTTCGAGAAGGGGAAAATGGGCCAGAGGATTAAAGAGGGTTTACATAACGTGTTGACCAAACCGACATTTTCATCCCTATTTTTTTTCGGACGAATATCGCACGCAGATTACGAATTGAGGCCTCGGTGACTTCATATTTTTTTCACCCCATCCTTCACACTGATTACTTCCACTTGATGGGATATTTGCAAGTCAACTCGCCCCTCAATATTGTCTATGCAAATCTTTCATTATTTAGAGCATGAGAGCTTTGGGTTTAATCAACACACCTTCTTATGGAAATAAGTGGTTTTCTTGGAAAATCTTCCTAATATGAAAACAACAACTTTCTAACAGAAAAAAAATTGTAAGGAAACCTTCAATTTGTCTAAGTGGTGCGAGTTGTTTTTTTGCTAAGTTAACTTCTGATTATTAAAGTGGAGAGTGTTTATCTTATAAGAAGTTTCTTGTAGTTCGACCTGTTTTAAGCGATTTACGACCTGTTTGTAAATTAAGTTTCCGGCCTTTTCTTTACTATGTAAGCAACCGCGAAAAGTTATTCTTTAGCAAGAATCTTTTTTCCTTAATTTGAGCTAAAATGATTAAGCAATTTGACGTTTTTAAGGTAGCCGACTGATTTTTTCAATGAAGGATACAAAAAGAAGCTTTTAGCGAAGTGCTATTTAAGTGGCCTCTTCTCAAAGCGTTATCTTCCTTCAAAGGATTGATGGCTTTTGTTTTTTTTTTCTTCTCACATGTGGGAAAGTTAAAACCAATTCGTCAAATAGTCTCATTTTCAATATGGGAAGCCGAATATGACTAACTTCGTTCAAGAGAAGTTATCGTGATACCCTCTACGTCAGGGTCTATGGGGTCTAGAAGACCCCATGAAGGTTTTAATTTACCAAGGGTGACACTTCACGGCCCTAGTTTTCATTAACCAAATTTTAGCAGAATTTAACGTAGTTATTCAAAGGAAAAAATAGCATTTACTTATTTATTTCCTTTATAATGGGAGAAATTTGGGCTGTTCACTCCCATTCTTTAACTAGTTGTATCTATTTTCTAATTGGTTTTATACCTTTTTAACTAGTTTTATCCCTTTTTATCGGTTTCTATCCCTTTTTAACTAGTTTTATCCCTTTTTATCGGTTTTTATCCCTTTTTAACTAGTTTTATCCCTTTTTATCGGTTTTTATCCCTTTTTAACTAGTTTTATCCCTTTTTATCCCTTTTATCCCTTTTTATCCCTTTTTTTAACTCATTGTATCCAGTTTTAACTGATTTTATCCCTCTTTTGACATGTTTTAGCCCATTCAAACGGTTTTTATTCCCTTTTAACTGGTTTTATCCCCTTTTTGGGATATTTGAGATTAAAATGGAGTAGTTTAGTCTCCAGCACTTTTTATAAATATTTTGTTGAATCTTTGGATTTTGATGTAAATACAATTTGATTTTTTTTTACGTAAGACTTTTTTTCTGGATGAAAAGCCCAAAGAATATAAATAAAGCCGAATATAAAAAGGCACGTACACATTTGACATTTCTATTCAAAATCATCCAAGCCCTTACGTGTTATGATGAATGAGCTCTTTAAGATCAATATTTTGACACTTTCCAAAAAAAGTTCTTTTAAAAACTGAAAAATTCTCTCTGTCAAAGTATGATGGAAAAAAATGAAAATCCGATTGAATCTATTTGCATATTATGAAAGGATTGAATATGTTTATTCATACAGGTCCCTTGATATGACTTTTTTTGCGCATAAAACACGTGTCCCTTATCTTTTTTTACGCAGATTTTTTTTTAAATCGATCATAAGGGAAACCTTGCGGAAACGTGATTGGTGACTTAAAAAAATCGCGTCGCTATCTCTTTTTATAAATTATGACTGAAAGACGGTGGAGGTAAGATTTATAAGCATGTGGGAACTGCTTAACTGATCCTGATTCACTGATCCTTCGTTTCACTGATACTTAGGTTAGCGGTTTACATAAAACTGAAAAACAGAAAAATCTTTTATTTTTTCCATAGATTTAAAAATGGTTCGATATAATTTTTTCAAGTAAATGTTCGACGATTTCGCTAGTCACTTTGGTTGCAGCGTCACCCCCTACAATTTTATGGAACTCAATTTTTTCTTCTTTCGTCATCATGGCGACTTTTTCTGCAGTGATGAGGTCATCGTCCATCATAAAAGGGATGAAGAACGAAGACGGGAGGAATCCGTAGACCGCCCTTTTCGCGAAGTGTCTGCAGAAGTCTTCAAACGAAAAGCCCGGCGAACAAACTGAAGTTAATCCTTCCCAGTAAATTTCTAAAAATCTGTCCCAGTTTTTACGAGTCTCTTTATTCGTATTCATGTAAAGGACGAACGCCAAATCTACAGCCGGAGTCGTATATCGAGGTAGCTGAAGATCAAAAAATAAAACGTCTACAGGACAATTGTTTTCATATTTAAAAAAAATATTGTTTCTGTTAAAATCTCCGTGGCAAACGACAGAAAAAGGTTCCTCAACTTCAAACAATTTTTCTGAAAAATCTTTCACATTTTCGGCCCTTTTCCATAATTCTTCTAAACTTTTATTTTTATTTAAAAGAGGCTCTATGGCCCGATGTATGCAGGTCGTTGCTATGTACTGTATTTGATGCTCATCTTTTTCAAATTTTGATTTAGACAATTCGGCGCAGAAATTTTTAAATTCTTTTTTGTTTTTCACTAGATGTGAGAGGCCGTGAAATTTTCCAAGTTTGGCGACTATCAGTGATATGTGGTCTTCGTCCAAAAAGATTTTTTCGTCCGAAAGTCTAAATCCGTGAGTGGAAACGTCTTCTAGGAGAATCATATCTTTTGAAAAGTCTTTCCCATTATAATTACCGTAAAGCATTTTAGGAAAAATTTCGTATTTATCGGTTTGAAGAAGCGGCATAAGATGTTTGTACATGACGACCTCATTTTTAAAAAGTTCGTCCATCGCGAATAATTCTTGAACAGCCTCAGTAAAAAGAGCGAGTTTCAAAATCGCTTTGTGCTTCACCTCATTTCCGTTTGATTCGACGAAAATCTCCAAAGGGACGATCGTCGAGGCGAAATGGGAGTCGCTCTCCCCTTCTTCATGGAAAGTCACCGATTTGAAGACGGAAGGTCCGAAAACTCCATTTTCGACTAAATTTCTTATTGTAGATTTCACCGTTTCCCGATCCATCGTAAAGAAAACACAAGACTGGTTTCATTACTCAAATTTTATTTATGAAGGTCAAGCACTGATAAACTGATAAGATTCTCGCATAAAAATAATTTTTATCAATGTTATAATGATTTTACTACGATAAAAGGAGGCCAACAATTTAAAATTGCCTATTTTTAAGTGCTTAAGATATTGTAATTTTACACAATTTTTGCGATAATTTTTTATGTAATATTAATTATAATAATTTTATTTGCCAATTTGCCATGAGCATAAAGCTCTTTACAGCAAGTTAGATTTACAAGATTTACAAGGTTAATTTACAAGTTTACAAGGTTAATTTACAAGTTTACAAGGTTAATTTACAAGTTTACAAGGTTAATTTACAAGTTTACAAGGTTAATTAGGTTACAAGGTTAATTAGTTTACAAGTTTACAAGTTAGCTTAAATAAAAAAGTTAGGTTTACAAGGTTAATTTACAAGTTTTCAAGGGTAATTTACAAGGTTACAAGGTTAATTTACATGCTTACAAGATTAATTAGTTTACAAGTTTACAAGTTAGCTTATAAAAAAGTTAGATTTACAAGTTTACAAGGTTAATTTACAAGTTTACAAGGGTAATATACAAGGTTACAAGGTTAATTTACAAGTTTACAAGATTAATTAGTTTACAAGTTTACAAGTTAGATTTACAAGTATTTGTACAAGTGCCCATTCAAGCTTAATTAAAGATAAAAATTTAAAAGTTATTAATTAACATAAAATAAAATAAGTTATATAAAATATAGAGGAGGAGGTGAATAGGATATTGATGGTTTAATGCTTCGTTAAATTTAACTCAAGAGTCCTTGAACGTTCACCCACGGAGGTTGGGAAAAAAAAAATTTAAAAACCCTTAGAGTAAAAGTAGACATACCTAAAAGATGTGATATCGCTATCAAAAACACTCCGTGTAAAAAACAACCGGCCTTGCAAAAACCCTTCTGCAGCAGCCAGAAAAAGTTATGATATCATTCTCCCCGCCCTCCGATGTACGCTGTAGAGAAAGAGGCGATAAAGCGCCCGTGCTCCCGTTTTCAAAGCTCCCCTTAGCGTCGCAAAATGCTGGGTTAACACTTTTTATAGAAAATGAACGGAATATTGAAGGAGGAAGCCCTACGAAGAGCCTGTCAACAAGGATTTTAGACCGATCTGTCTAATCATTAATATATTTCACAACTGTAAACAAGCATTTCGCGCCAAGGGGAGCTTTGAAAACGGGGCGCTTGATCTATCTTCTTTCTCTACAGTGTACATCGGAGGACGGGGAAGCCATAATAGGCCCTATCATAATTTTTTGCGGCTGCTGTAGAAGGGTTTTTGCGAGGCGGTGTGTTTTTTAACGGTTTTAAAATCAAATAAATTTCCTCATTTTATATTCAATACTGTATATTTTATGGGGACTTTTAAAATTGGGGAAACGAATTTTTTTTTTTCGTGAATAAATTTTTTAAATTAGTTCCTTTGTCTATTAGGTTAAGCAAGCATTAATCGAACTGGTTCTACTTCTTTTTAACTGTTTTTATCTCTTTTTATAGGGTTTTATCCCTTTTTAACTCGTTTTATACATTTTTAACTAGTTTTATCCCTTTTTTGACAGGTTTTATCCCTTTTAAACTCGTTTTATACATTTTAACTTCCTTAAAGAAGTTATTGTGATACCCTCCACGTCGGGTTTTTGGGGAGGGGTGTGTTTTTTAACGGTTTTTGATTGCTTTTGATTTTCCGTGGACCTCTTTTTCATGAGATGAAGCCAAGCAATTTTTGCATTTTAAGAAAGAAAAGATAACCTCTTAGTCCCTTCTAAAGTAGGGCCATTATTCTTTTTCCTTAAAAACTTAACATTTTGGTCAACCCCTTTTGATCCTTCCAGTAAAAATGATGTGAGAGATTTCAAGGGTTGACAGTTTCCCCATCGGGAAGAAATGAGGCATAGTTCCCACAAAGATTTCAGGTTGTTTCTTCCATTTTCCAAGTTGTTGACCAAACTTTCTACACAGAAGATAAGCCTTGTTTAAGACCTCGGGCCCGAAAAATAATTTGATTAAAAAAAAAAAGATATAACGAGAGAAAGCGAGAATCGTGATTTTTATATAAATGACATTCGTGTCCATGACTTGTATCGATTCAAGAAGCTTTTTGTGTACGTCTTTTAACCTTATCCGAGACGTAAACAAATGAGATCGAATTAGCCGGAGGAGGAACTGACTCAGCCAAACGATTTCCATTAATCTCTACCCACTTTCAAAAATACTCAAATTTTGCCCTTTCTTACAGAATTCTTCAAATCTTTTGGTAATTTTGACAAAATCGATTTATGAAAGGTGAAGACGTTTTAATCAAAGATTTCCTCGGGGAAGCCTAAAAGACGTTCTTGAGGTGTATACACGAGCGAAGGGCCTCCGGCAATTCCATTTCCGAACGTAATATTTGGTTAATACATCCTCCCCGTGATTCCAACAACAAATAAACACGAAGCTAATTATTTTCCAAGGAGAATTCCAATTAATATTCTCTTTAATGTTTGATTCAATATGTCGTTCTTGACTTCTTTTTGTAAACCGTAAAACGCTATCGGAAAATACCAGAGGTTTCCTTTTCAAAAAGGGATCTCCATTGAAATATGTATTTGCTTCTCTTTTTTTGTGCGAAACCGAGGGTACTTTATCCATTCTATATCTTTATTAAAATTTAACTTTTTTATCGGAAAAAACATAAAATTCTATACCCTTTGGTTTTGCAACTTTTCTGATAAAAAATTGTTAAACATTTAAACTATGAATAATCAAATAAATTTCCTCATTTTATATTCAATACTGTATATTTTATGGGGACCTTTAAAATTTAAAAATTCGTGAATCAATTTGTTAAATTAGTTTCTTTTGTCTATTAGGTTAAGCAAGCATTAATCGAACTGGATCTACTCCTTTTTAACTGTTTTTATCTCTTTTTAAAGGGTTTTATCCCTTTTAAACTCGTTTTATACATTTTAACTTCCTTAAAGAAGTTATTGTGATACCCTCCACGTCGGGTTTTTGGGGAAGGGTCTTCTAGACCCCGTAGGATAAATTCGAATAAGGATCAATACCGATCTCAACTTTGTCTGTGGTGCCGTCCGTCCGTCCGTAGCATCTTTTTCCGGAACACTTTACGGCCACAGTTTTCATCCGATTTTCACCAAATTTTCACACAAATTTCTTTAGCTGGTGAAGAAGAAAGTGACGAGGCGAATTTCGAAAAAATGGCGGAGATATGTCTGTTTGAAATTTTAAAAAATTCGCTGCGGCCGAACCGTTGGTCCGATTTTCACCACATTTTCACCAATAATTGGTAAAAATACCAATAATTTAGTAATTACTTATTACTCCTTATATTTTTTAAGAATTTTTGGTATAAAAAAATTGCAACTTTTTAATTATTACTTTTTTTTTAGTAAGGAGAAATTTCATTCTTCTACTTCCCATTAAGAGAGGCACATCCATAGGCCAAAGAGCCCATTATTTCTACCTTGACACTTAAAAAAATTTTTCGAAAAAAAAAAACTCGGAAAATTAAAAAAAAAAAAACCCCCTCCCTTACACTTCCCCTCCTGTATACTTCCCCTTCCTTATACTTCCCCTCCCTTATACTTCCCCCTCCTTTATACTTTCCCTTCCTTCGTTATATGTACTTTCGTTCCCTTATACTTCCCCCTCTGTTATACTTCCCCTCCCATATACTTCCCCTCTGTTTTACATCCCCTCCGTTATACTTCCCCCTCCTATATTGTTACTTCTCTTTAAGGAAGTTTTCGTTGGAAGCTCCTTTAACTAGTTTTATCCCCTTTTTTGACAGGTTTTAGCCCTTTTAAACGGTTTTTATCCTTTTTTTTAACTGGTTCATCCCTTTTAAACTCGTTGTATCTACTTTTGACTGGTTTCATGAACATTTGTTTAATAAAGGCCAAAGTCGTCAGGATTTCACACGTGATTTTTGTGGACGAAATCAAGCGAAGGTTTTCCTCCATTTAAATGACCTGATAAGCCTCTTTCAGAGACGGTGCCTGTTTTCAAAATATTGCCCTCTCAAATTTAGCTAATTAACGTCCTATTTAGGCCCCTTCAAGCCTTTTATTTCCTATCCAAGTTTAACTTTTTAGGAGGAAAACATAATCACATAAAAAGATCGAGCCGATTATTCCATCGTATTAAAGGCCTCTATTTACCCGTAAAACAATTTCATGCTAAATTTAATCCTGACAAGCCATTCCGCTTTTCCTCAAAGAATTTATTTACCTTCTTCTAATCACATTAAAATGTCAATTACTAAACGAGAACAATCCTCGATAAAGGACAAAGTAAATATTTTATTTACACAATTTATATTATTTAGAAAAATTTAATTATTCAATTTTTGATAAAATTAAATTGCTTTTTATATCTCTGGCCATCCAGGCGGAAAATATTATCTAAACAAGAGTTTATTATCAAAATATTAGTGGAAACTTGGGGTTGGAAACTTTTCGACCATGAATCAGGCGATAAAGTGTCATGAAAAATAGTGGACGGGTTAAGAATAATAATAAAAAAAAATTTTATCTCCCAATGTAAATCAGTTTTTATGTTTCTATCGCTGATATCGGGAAAAGCGAGGCTCTTTCCAACTATGTATAAATATGAAGGAACTCCTCTATCTTTTATGTCCTTTCTATGAATGCATAATTTGTCGCAATATTTTTTATTGAATGGTGGTAAACTGCACATTTTCCTTAAAGTACTTTGAAAAATGATCCATTAAATGGAAATAATATTAAAAATTAAAAGTTTATGAATTAAAAAAAGTTTATAGGGAAAACGACCAGAAAGGTCTAACTGTCTCTGGAGGGATGTCCTCTCGCCCGTGGAGAAAGTATCAAGTTTCTCCCTACTATTTAAAAGTACTGGTTTGAAGAGCTTCAAACAAAAACTTCCTTAAAGAGATGTAAAAAAATATAGGAGGGGGAAGTATAACGCAGGGGGAAGTATATCGGAGGGGAAAGTACAACGGTTGGAAAAGTATATCGGGGGAAAGTTTTTTTTTTTTCAAAAAATTTTCCGAGTTTTCTTTTTTAAATTAGCGTTTTTTTTCGAAAATTTTTTAAGTATCGAGGTAAAAATAATGGGATTTTCCCCCAAGAAGGGTTCCTCTCGTAAAGCGTGGAAGTATGAAATTTCTCCCTACTAAAATGGAAATTAATCAATAATTTTTAGGAACAATAATTATTAATCGAAAATTAAAGATAATTTTTTTCACCAAAAATTCGTAAAAAATATAAGGAGTAATTGGTGAAAATTTGGTCAAAATGGTACGGCCGCAGCGAATTTTTAAATTTCTAACAGGCATCTCCGCCATTTTTTCGAAATTCAAAAATCGCCCTCGTTAGTTTCTTGTTCACCGAATAAAGAAAATTTGGTGAAAATCGGTTGAAAATTGTGGCCGTAAAGTGTTTCGGAAAACAATGCTACGGCCGGCCGGCACCAAAGACAAAGTTGAGATCGGTATGGATCCATAATCGATTTTAACCTCCGGTGTCTGGATTACCCTTCCTCAAAAACCCGACATGGAGGGTACAACAATAAAATCTTTTAAGTAAAAAATAACTATAGTGTAATCTATTTAGTCACGCTACTATTTTAGGCCTTTATTATGATTTGCTTGAAATATTTATTTAGGATTTAACATTTTGTTGTTATCGTAGATAATCCGAAATCTGAAGCAATCTTGAGGTCTCATTTGTTTGTGAACGAGATCGCAATTTCCGTCGTAAAACTCAAAATAGCTTTGATTGCTTTCCACTAGTTTTCGACTCCAAGTTCGAAGTAAATTACAAATATCCCACAAAAAGGAGATTTTCACACTCAAAAAAGTACTGGGCATTCGGCGGTTATAAATTGTTCCGATTATTGTCGGCATAATTGCCAGCCTCCCACGATTTTTCCCATCTCATTCTGTCCTTCGGTTACATTGTTTTCTCCCGATCTAAAGACAGAATGGAACGTAAATATTGAAAAACCTTTTATTTTTTTTCGTGTTTTTCAAACTGTGGATAAAAGACGTGGGTGGAAAGGTTATAAAATTTTTGTTCCTATTAAATCACCTTTAAGCCCTTAAAGCGATAAATTTATCAGGATTTTAAAACAAATCCTCTTCAACTTAAAAACGTAAATTTCTTTCAGAAGCTTAAAAAAATACCACTAGGTATCTTTTTATTTTTGGGAACGTTTTTTTGACCTAGAAACTCACTTTTTACGGAAATTTATTATGTTTTTTCGGCACTCCTTGCCTCTCTGTTCCTCTCCCAAGTTAACGGATTTTTGGGTGTTTTTCTGGTTTTTTTGGTAGTAATTGGTGAAAATTTGGTGAAAATCGGAACAACGGTCCGGCCGCTGCGAATTTTTTAAAATTTCAAACAGGCACATCTCCGCCATTTTTTCGAAATTCAAAAATCGCCCTCATTCTATTCTTGTTCACCGGCTAAAGAATTTGTTTGAAAATTTGGTGAAAATCGTTTGAAAACTGTGGCCGTAAAGTGTACCGGAAAAAATGCTACGGACGGACGGCCGGCCCAACAAACAAAGTTGAGATCGGTAACGATCAATATTCGATTTGACCCTCCGGGGTCTGGACGACACTTCCTCAAAAACCCGACGTGGAGGTTATCACAATAACTTCTTTATGGAAGTTAAAAATAATTTGAACCATTATAGCTATAAGATTTTTATTTTTCTTTCCCTCGGGGTCTTATGTCTGCCTAAATGGGGAAAAAATGATGTATTTTCCGAGCCTTTCAAAGTGACTTGTTTATCAGAAAAGACGGATTTTATCAATAAAAAAAAGGAAAGAAAAAGGGGTTTAACAGCGCGGAGGTTATGGTCGAAATTCCGAAGGGAAACTACGCCCCCGGACAATATGATCCTGAAGGCCCTAAAATCTCGTTTAATTGTTTCAATAAAAAAGAAATCGATAGTTTCATTTTCAGGCTGACGACCTTAATAAATAATGCATAAAACCTTGTATTCTTCCCTTTTCAAAACATGACGGTTCGATGAACGTATTCATGAAGAGAAAATTCCGTTTATAAACGTCGAATCAACGTCTCAATTTAGAAAAGTATAAGTAGGCAATCATGCAGCTTTATTCTCAATAAGCACCCATGATCTCTGAATGTTCTGGAGGCTTTGAGAAAGATTTGGAGGCTCTGCATAATCTGCGAATGTTCCAAAGGAACTGTGAACACTGTGAAGGCTCTAGGTTTTGGAGATTCCAAGAACTTTCTGGAGAATCTTTGGACTTTCTGGGGGCGCTTAGAAAGTTCTGGAAGCTCCTAGAGCATTTAGAAGGTTCTGGGGACGTTCAGAAAAGCTCCAAGGTTTTGGCTTCCAGCTGTATCCACTAAGTCTCTCAGATATAGAAGCACAGTGAAAAGATACATTGTGATAGAGGGCAGAGCTCACCTGAAGAGGCTTTTTAAGCCGAAACGCGTCGTGAGATACCCATTATCACGGTCATTTCTTTCTCCATTATTGGTTATTATATGAGAAAAAATTACGTTTTTACAAAAAAAAAAAGTCACACGTTTGTCCGAATTCGAGGAAATTAAAAATGCCTTTCTTTGACGGTTCGTAACTCCAAAATCATTGTGTTTAGCAAGATTTTGTGCTAATTACATTTTGTAGAAAATTTAACGTAGATTATTTTAATACTTAATAATTTTTGCGCTAAACCTCACAGTTTTCGAGATATTTGATAAAAACTGATAAAAACCGCTCAAATCGTTTAAACTTTTCACCACTGGAACATTTTGGTGTATTCAAAAAGCCCAAAAATGAAAGGGCCTTTCTTAGTCTAAATGCTCCGACAAAAAAGCACCTTGAAAAACTTCCCTAGAAAAAAACAATGTTATTTGGCTTTCATTATATCGGAACTGTCCGATACAATGACATCGGCCTTCCAGTATTAAAGTTTTCAACGATAAAGCTGTCGCGATAATGGAGAGAAAAAAATTGATTCCCTTAAGTCAAACTTTAAACTAGTTAAAAAACTCTTATTAAAAAAGGAGGTAGAATCAAGAAATAGCAGAAAAGAAAACAATCTTTTTTTTTTAACGAAGGTAAGATCTTCGAGATTTTTTTTAATAAGAGACCCATACTTAAAAAGGATTGCCGGAGTCCTTTCTTTTTATTTTTAAAAAACTTAGGCTCCGTTTATTTTTAAACCCCCAATTTGGTCAAATTTAATTTGGGCTTCCCTTCTAATTACTAGAAAGGTTAGATTTCTGTAATAACCACATGGGTCGATTTAGAAGGATTGTGGGTGAGTGATTGTCCGAAGAAAATTGCCTCTGGGAAATCTTAAGTCCAGATTGAGTGCTTCTGGATAAAACGGGCGACGCCCTCCCGATGAAGACATCAAATAAAGTGGACTAAATTCTATAATCTTGATTGTTTTATCAAAATGACTTTAAGATTTAAACGGTTGGTTAACCGAAAGCCGAGTAATTACTTGGTTATTAATTACGGAGCTCTTCCTTGTTAGCTTAAAGGCTCGTACACCCTAAAACGTGCCGAACGCAATATGACCTTATTATCCTTGTATCCATTATTTAATTTGCCTTTTATGAAGATTTAGATAAACTAACCAATAAGAGAAAAAAAAATTTTGAGTCTCTAAAAAAATTTTCTGGAGTAATTGAAGTAGGCGGAAGAATGGTCAAAAAGCGGTTTTGTTCAATTTTTAACAAATATCTCAAAAACTATTCGGTTTAGCGCAAAAGATAATAAAGATAAAAATAATTTAAATCAAATTTTAAACAAAAATACTTTGTACATAACCTTCCCAAAGTCAACGGTTTCCGAGTTACGATTTAATTAAATTTAATCTTCTAAAAAAATTTTCTGAGGTAATAAACCGACTGAAGTAGGCGGAAGAGTGGACAAAAAGCGGTTTGGATCAGTTTTTATCAAATACGCGTATCTCGAAAACTATTAGGTTTAGCGCAAAAGATAATAAATATAAATATAATTTAAATCAAATTTTAAACAAAAAATATTTTGTACATAGCCTTCCCTAAGTCAACGGTTTCCGAGTTACGATTTAATTAAATTTATTCTTCTAAAAAAAAAAATTTTTTTTCTGGAGTAATAAACCGATTGAAGTAGGCAGAAGAAAAAGCGGGTTTGATCAGTTTTTATCAAATATCTCGAAAACTATTGGGTTTAGCGCAAAAGATAATAAATATAAAATTAATTTAAATTAAATTTTAAACAAAAAATATTTAGTACATAACCTTCCCAAAGTCAACGGTTTCCGAGTTACGATTTAATTAAATTTCGAGATGTTTAATCTCATGTTTCACGCTTTATAACGGGAGAATATCGAGAATCAAATAACTGAAATGCGTCGACTACAGATGTACTAGTCGATTACTACGGATGACACTTTCATCATTTTTTTTTTACAAGCCAAACATTTTTCTCTTTTTTTCTCTCTCTCTTTTTGCTCAATTAAAATTATAAAAACCTCGCTTTTCTTACAATTTGGATTTTCTAATTAAAAAGTCTGCCAGTAATTATTTTTTAGAAAATTATGTTGTTAAAAGTTTAAAAGTTAAAAAGGAAGAATTAATTTATTTTACTTCTAGTAAAAAGCAAGTTTATTTCGAATGCAGGCTGTGAGGGGTCGTTTTCTAGTTTTAAAACGTTTACGATTTAAGCAGTTTAAAAAGTTTTTAATGCGCATATGAGAAAGTTTTAGAACTGAAAAAAAAAAATCCGAAATCATAAAATTTACAACCTTTTATGTTAGTTTAACCTTCGTTTTAAAATGAAAACTTTCACGCAAAATTCAACATAATTTTCAAAAATTTTAGTCAGAGGGGTCCTGTTTTTCTGGAGCCATTTTAAATCAAAAAATTAAATTTATTGTGAAAAAAGGGTTTTCAATTAGCAATTTAAAAAAAATTGTATTTTATAAGTCAAGAACTTAGTAAAAATCATATTTTTAACTCGAATTAAAAGATTTGTGAGGACGTTGGGTGGGCTTAGCTGAGCCCCCAAAGCTCCTATAAAGCCCCCCTTCCCTCAACTGACCCCATACACACATAAATAAAGACTTTTTATAGTAGAAGACCAAATAAAATTACTTTGGGCGGGGAAAAAAAGGTCTGAAAAATAAACAGAAAGAGGTAAAACGAAGGGAAGAATAGTAGGGGGAAATTAGCGGCTTCTAAATCCGTCACATCAAAGGTCAGTCTGTCTATGTCGGGCCTTTGATAAACGTAGCGCATATCCCGGAGTCACAAATCAACACGATGCTTGACGCCTTTTAAAAAATAAATAATGGTTCCGATATTGGGAATTAATCAAAAGACAAAAAAATCTTTAGTTTTGTGTTTTTTCGATAAGTTACATCGTTAGGGTAAGTTTAATTACCCCGGGGCTTTAACAATAAATAAAATTCTATAAGTAGGGGCGAAAATTGAAATTTGGCTACTTTAGGGGAGATCCTGTCGACCCAATTGTTTCCAGATCCTTTTGAAATAATCAATATTCTTTTATAATTTTAATGAAGAAGAGGAGAAAAACAGTAAAAAAATGTTATGCCCCAGTCGGATTTGAACCTACGTCCTCAAGGTTTCTAGCCACCGTTTTATATTATAATTTTTTTTGGGTTAATTCAAATACGGAAAAAAAGATTTTAACTTGCTTAAAGAAGTTATTGTGATACCCTCCACGTTAGGTTTATGGGGAAGGATCTTCCAGAACCCGGAGGGTCAAATCGAAGATTGATCTTTACCTATCTCAACTTTGTCTCTTGTACCGGCCGTCCGTAGCATTTTTTTCCGGAACACTTTACGGCCACAATTTTTAACCGATTTTCACCAGATTTTCACCAAATTTCTTTAGTCTGTGAACAAGAAACTAACTAGGGCGATTTTTGAATTTCGAAAAAATGGCGGAGATATGACTATTTGAAATTTTAAAAAATTCGCTGCTCCCTAACCGTTGCATTGGTCCGATTTTCACCAATTACCCCTTATATTTTTAACGAATTTTCGGTGTAAAAAATATAAGTATCATTTTTTTACAATAATTATCATTTTAGTTTAATTATCAATTTAGGAGAAACATACTTCCACACCTTACGAGAGGGACCTCTAGGGCCAAAATCCCATTATTTCTACCTGAATACATACCTACTTAGAAAAATTTTCGAAAAAAAAAACTGAAAATTTTTCACTCCCTTATACTTCCCCTCCCTTATACTTCCCCTCCCTATTACTTCCCCCTCCCTTATACTTCCCCCTCCTATATTTTTTTACTTCTCTTTACGGAAGATTTCGTTGGAAGCTCTTCAAACTATATTTTATCTTAAAACTGTTCTTTCTTTTTGTTTAATTTCCATACGAATCTCGTTTTTTTAAGGTTTTAAATATTCCGCCCAAAAACTAGGAAGAAAGTTTAATTTTGGCTTTTTTTAGATAAAAAAAAAGGGATTAACGTTGTGTTTGATGTGATTTAGGTGTTAGGGAGATAAACGCGAAGGTTATCTCCTGAATGCGGAGGTGTGATGGGAGAAGATGAACATCACGAACGAAACTCTCGCTCTAGATGAAGAGTTGTACGACGTACCCGTTTCGCTCATCGTCTTCCTTTCTTTCTGCTACGGTTCCATTTCTGTGGTTGCTGTCGTCGGAAACGGCCTCGTCATTTGGGTCATCGTCACCAGCCGACGGATGCGAAATGTGACCAACTACTACATCGCGAATCTCGCACTCGCCGACATCGCCATCGGACTATTCGCAATACCGTTCGAAGTAAGTTTTTATAGAATAATAGAAAAAATAAACTTTCAAGTGGTGTAAGTAGGAGTTTCTGAAAGGATATTGACGTTCCTTGTAATAGAAACTCTAATACGATTCCAACGTTTCCATTACTTTCGACCCCATTTTTAATCATTTTCTTTCTTTTTGCAACAAAAATTATAAACTGAGGGGTTTTTCTTATTTGCATTTAAGGGAAATAGAGCGGATTCTCTCAGTTTGCGATAAGAAAGGTTTAAATTAGATCCTCTTGTTGAATGTAGGAATGGTCGTTGATGTTAATACCCAAAAGGTTTCCTCTAACCCTTGACTATTGGCTCAACCCTGGGGGTTTAGAGGCGTCCGAGGGTATTAAAACTATCCCTAAGAATAGAGAAGGCGAGTCACTATTAATCCCTATGAAGGCTACATTGCCCGGGATACCGTTGAAGATCCTGGGCAACCTTTTCTTTTTCCCTTAAAAGTTTTTTTTTCTTTAGTTTTCCTAAATGTTGGGTTATCAAGGAAGAAAAAAAACTTCTTCGCCCTGCCAGGACCCACGAAACGAAGGTGAAATGCCCTAATTTCTCCCTACCATCGAAAATTGAGAAATACTCTATGTGGGGAAAATTGTGGGCATGAAAAAATGAAATTTTGATCGATCGGTTTTTGAACTTCTTCGCCCTGCCAGGACCCACGAAACGAAGTTAAAATGCCCTTAGTTCTCCATCAAAATTGAGAAAGATTCTAAAAAGTGGGGAAAATTGTAGGCGTGAAAAAATGAAATTTTGATCGATCGATTTTTGAACTTCTTCGCCCTGCCAGGACCCACGAAACGAAGGTAAAATGCCCTTAGTTCTCCATCAAAAATTGAAAAAGATTCTAAAAAGGTGAGGGAAATCGTAGGCGTGAAAAAAATGAAATTTTGATCGATCGATTTTTGAACTTCTTCGCCCTGCCAGGATCCACGAAACGGGGGTGAAATGCCCTAATTTCTCCCTACCATCGAAAATTGAGAAAGATTTTATAATGTGGGGGAAATTGTCGTCGTGAAAAAATGAAATTTTGATCGATCGATTCTTGAACTTCTTCGCCCTGCCAGGACCCACGAAACGAAGCTAAAATGCCCTTAGTTCTCCATCAAAAATTGAGAAATATTCTAAACAGTGGGGAAAATTTTGGCGTGAAAAAATGAAATTTTGATCGATCGATTTTTGAACTTCTTCGCCCTGCCAGGACCCACGAAACGGGGGTGAAATGCCCTGATTTCTACCTGCCATCGAAAGTTGAGAAATACTCTAAAAAGTGGTGAAAATTGTCGTCGTGAAAAAATGAGATTTTGATCGATAGATTTTTGAACTTCTTCGCCCTGCCAGGACCCACGAAACGGTGGTGAATTGCCCTAATTTCTCCCTACCATGGAAAATTGAGAAAGATTCTTAAATTTGGGGAAAATTGTGGGCGTGAAAAAATGAAATTATGATCGATCGATTTGTGAATTTCGAAAAATACTATAAAATTTGGTGAAAATTGGATAAAAATTGGGGACGTGGTGTGCTCAAGTGTAGCCTTGGGGGGGAGGGACTGGCGACGGCCGGCTGTCTCTACAGACAAGTTCTAGCTTACTGATCAAAGGAAAGACCCATCCCTAACCTAATATGGAGGGTACCTATTACAATAACTGTTCTTTTAGAAATATAAAGTGTCTTTTCAATAAAAATTGGAATCGAAACTTTTTAGTCAAGCAGTTTTGGTGAAGTTTGAGTCCTTGACCACTGATTCACGGAGGTAAATTTTTTTTAACCTCAAATCTGTATGCTAATCCGAAATAAAAGCTCATAAAGATATGAAAATGATGCACTTAATCTTGGGACAATAAAAAATGTTTCGAATTTTCCGAATCGTCCCCGATAAAACCATTAAAAAAAAAAGCCCGCGGTATTTTAGCCCCTTTAATCGGCCATTGTGTTTGATCGATTGAATAGCGAGCTTAAAAGCGTTTATTGTTTTATCCTCTGTTTGCCTTTCTACTGACGATTTATGGAGAAATTTCGAAATTTCTAATATGTACGCTTTTGCACACGTTGGCCGAAACATTGCCGCTGGCCGTAGGATCTTCACCGCGGTTGTAAACCCGTTATAAGTTCCATGTTTAACATGAAAACTGGGTTTCTCGTCGGTAAGGGAATTCCAACATTTTCAGAAACCACAGGAGGGCCTCGGAAGTTTACCCTTAAAAATGAATTAGATATTAGGAGGATTTGATATCGTTTAAATGATAACTTTCTAAAACAGAAGTTATTGTATTATTCTCCATATCCGGTTTTCGGTAGAGGGTCTTTTTGACCCCTAAAATTTATTATTGAGTGATGTTTAAACTTTGAGGAAGTTCCCATGAGGGCTATCTCCAGACGTGTATTTTTGGAGTAATTAACTGCTTTTTAAGGATTTCAGTAATAATAAAAATTAATGAATTAGTCCTAATTAGCGGCCATGCAAATCAGTCTCATAAGTATTCCAATATTTCATAAAGACTTTTAAAAGTTTCCGCAAAGATTTTCCCTTGATCATTCATAACCTCGAAAGTTGAATTTAATCCGAAAACTTTTAATTACTCGTTTATTTACGGATAATGCGACAAAGGGGAGAAAATTAAAAAATTTTGAAATTGAGTTTTCTGTTTTTCTTTTCGAATTTTCCCTTTGTTGGTGACAAAAAAACGTTGAAAAACTTAATTAATATTTTTGCAATTTATGAGCCATCGACCGCATAAATAACATTGATGAACACGAAAGGGACTTAATGACTTGAAGTGAATTTCACTCAAGGGTGAGCTTCAAAATAATTTATCGCCCTTTAGGATAAGAAAATAATAGCCTATCAACTATCGGAATTAAAGGGAGGGGGGGGGGAGGTACTTAGCCCTGGCTGGTCTGAAACACCTGTTTTATCAAATTGATAATTTCTATCATCGATTATTCGCCCATTTTCCTGTTTTTCCTCGATTTTTTGGTGTTGAAACACCGATTTTATCGTGTTTTTGAGCTTTCATCACCCTATTTTTAAGATAATGGGCCGTTTTCCTCGATTAGGCTGTTAAGAAACCTCTTTTTTATGGGGTATTCTAGCGTTTAACATTTTTTAACCGGTTTTCTTCGTTTTTGGTGTAGAAACACCGGTTTTATCGGGTTCTCTGAGCTTTTTTCAACTTATTTAATCGAGCGTTCGAGTATTTAACACCCTATGTTTATGGTAATGGGCCGTTTTCCTCGATTATGCTGTTAAGAAACATCTGTTTTATCGGGTGTTTGGGCGTTTAACATTTTTTTAAATGGTTTTCTTCGTTTTTGGTGTAGAAACACCGGTTTCATCGGGTTCTCTGAGCATTTAAAACCTTATTTAATCGAGTGTTCGGGTGTTTAACACCCTACTTTTAAGGTATTGGGCCGTTTTCCTCGATAATGCTGTTAAGAAACATCTGTTTTATCGGGTGATTGGGCGTTCAACATTTTTTTAAAAGGTTTTCCGTGTTTTTGGTGTAGAAACACCAGTTTCATGGGGTTTCTGAGCTTTTAAAACCTTGTTTAATCGAGCGTTCGAGTGTTTATCACCCTATTTTTAAGGTAATGAGCCTTTTTTCTCGATTATGCTGTTAAGAAACATCTGTTTAACGGGTTTCTAGGCGTTTAACATTTTTTTTTAAGGTTTCCCGCGTTTTTGGTGTAAAAACACCAGTTTCATGGGGTTTCTGAGCTTTTAAAACCTTGTTTAATCGAGCGTTCGAGTGTTTATCACCCTATTTTTAAGGTAATGAGCCTTTTTTCTCGATTATGCTGTTAAGAAACATCTGTTTTATCAGGTCTTTGGGCGTTTAACATTTTTTTTTAAGGTTTCCCGCGTTTTTGATGTATAAACACCAGTTTCATGGGGTTTCTGAGCTTTTAAAACCTTGTTTAATCGAGCGTTCGAGTGTTTAACACCCTATTTTTAAGGTATTGGGCCGTTTTCCTCGATAATGCTTTTAAGAAACATCTGTTTAACGGGTTTTTGGGCGTTTAACATTTTTTTAAAGGTTTCCCGCGTTTTTGGGTGTCGAAACACCAGTTTCATGGGGTTTCTGAGCTTTTAAAACCTTATTTAATCGATCGTTTGAGTGTTTATCACCCTATTTTTAAGGTATTGGGCCGTTTTCCTCGATAATGCTGATAAGAAACATCTGTTTAACGGGTCTTTGGGCGTTTAACATTTTTTTAAAGGTTTCCCGCGTTTTTGGGTGTCGAAGCACCAGTTTCATGGGGTTTCTGAGCTTTTAAAACCTTATTTAATCGATCGTTTGAGTGTTTATCACCCTATTTTTAAGGTATTGGGCCGTTTTCCTCGATAATGCTGTTAAGAAACATCTGTTTAACGGGTTTTTGGGCGTTTAACATTTTTTTTAAGGTTTCCCGCGTTTTTGGTGTAGAACCACCAGTTTTATGGGGTTTCTGAGCTTTTAAAACCTTATTTAATCGAGCGTTCGAGTGTTCACCCTATTCACCCTATTTTTAAGGTAATGGGCCGTTTTCCTCGACAATGCTGATAAGAAACATCCATTTTTTAGCAAATTTTTCTCTTTTTTGGTATAGAAACACCGTTTTCATCGGGTTTCTGAGCTTTCAAAACTTTATATATTCTGGTATTTGAGCTTTTTTAGGTAATATTCTTCGATTTTTAAGCTTAAATTTTCAAAGGAACTTTACCTTACAGAGGGAAAAAAAGTATATTTTAACGGAAAAAACGATCAGGATACGAAAAAGGTAGAAAATATGTTCTCGCTATTCAGTAGATGTTCTTTTCTATGGAATCGTATTTTGAGATAGGTGAGAGGGTAAGAATTGATAACATCATATCAATAAAAAAAAATCTTTAGTACGCCCTACATTTTTCGGTACTCCCACGGATTTCTTTTTAATGGATTCACTTTTTCCCATCTTGGAAAATTTTCAAAAAAGTTAAGAATTGAATTATTTTTAAAAGTGCAATATATAAGGCAATAAAAATGACCGAAGATAACTTTCGATCGTAAAAATTTGTTGACTTTAGATTCGCCCGGTTATAAAGATATAAAGTGAAAATTTGGAATCGAAATTTTTGTTTTATTTTTTTATCGTCCCTTAAAATCTTGTATGAAAGTTAATAAAACAAGCTTTCCAATCAATTTTCTTTAAGTGCGTTTTAACTTTTCACTGCTCAATAGCATTTCTCCGCTTTTTCTTCTTTTAATTCTGGTCAAAAGGCTGATGTAAAAGTTGCCATTATTTTTACGTAAGAACTGAGGCTTCAATAATTTTGAGTGAAATCGGCGACCGTGAAGTTTCTTCCTTGTTAGTTAACGCTCAATTACGTGTTGGAAATCCTCGATATCGGAGGACTATAGCAAATAAATTTATGATCGAATTAACTTCATTGTTTTCTGGGAAGTGGGAACTATGTTTCCGAGAAAGTTCAAACCCCTTCGGAATTATTAGGCTAATCGATTCAGTTGAACTGGACCCATAAATCAACCGAGCGCCATATGGCACCAAACATTCTAATTCTTCCTTCGCTCTCGTCGTTACGCTGAATATCATTATTCCCTCGTTAAGTATGCCCAAACTGCTATATTCTACATTCTTCAAAGCCGATTGAACATCTGGGTTTCTATATCTGACAGTCGGATTATCGTGGTTCCATAAAATTTTACGAGACCTCAATTTTTTGTGGATTAATGGCGATTGATACCTGACGGTCGGATTATCGAGGTTCTATTCATTCTACGAGAAAAAAAGGCATCATTTTTTAAGGATCAACCTAGATACCTGAACGTCGGATTATCGAGGTTTATTATATCAGCGAGAAAATAGCCCAAAATTTTTTTTGCAGATTAATGCTGTTTGGGTATCTGGTTAGGTATGGATAGTGGTGGGTGCCTAAAGGTCGGATTATTGAGGTTCTATTAGTTCTTCGAGAAAAAGAGGCCTCAATTATTTGCAGATTAATGGTGTTTAGACACCTGAGGTTCGGATTATCGAGGTTCTATTCATTCTACGTGAAAAAAGGCTTCATTTTTGAACGGTCAACATAGATATCTGACGGTCGGATTATCGAGGTTCTATTCATTCTACAAGAAAAATAGGCTTCATTTTTAAAGGATCAACCTAGATACCGGACCGTCGGATTATCGAGGTTTTATTATATCAGCGAGAAAATGAGCCCAAAATTTTTTTTTGCAGATTAATGCTGTTTGGGCATCTGGGGCCCGATTCTGAGTTGGTGTTAAAATCCGTGTGATATTTATATCGTCCGCTATGATAGCGAGTCGAATAGCGATAACGACCGATAGATGGTATTCCGAGTTGGTGTTATTTCGAATGTGTTATTTGGTGGTATCCAAGGAGTGATAAGAGAAATAGCGTGAAGGAGGTTACTATATTGTTACTATTTTTAATCTTATAACGTTGTTTACATTCTCTCTGCACTCACGGCAAATGGAATTTCTACAATTTAATAAATCTAAACCCATGTCATCTTTAGATTTGCTCATTTACATCGTTAATATTATCGATATTGTTTTTCTTTTTATAATCTACACGCTTCAAAATGGACTTAATTTTAAAAAAGTTGCTATAATTACCCATGATCCCTCGATAACGAACATACCTTCTAGCTTTAACCAAAATAAGTATTCCAAATTAGCTGTAGATATCAAGTTTTTTAAATTTAATTTTATGAAATGTTTATTACGAGGGAAAGAGATTTTTCCAAAACTAGAATACATACATATTACGGCATGTGTTTCTTGTTGATTAGAAACACTAAATCCTCTCAAAAAGAACAAGAAGAACTCATTAAACAAAACTTTTGTACGAATTTATTATTTTTAAATTTAAACACTAATAATATGAATCTTCTTTCAATAACTTGATTGACATTAAATTTAAGAAATATATTAATACTCGTAAGTAAACAAACTCTGTCACAAACTTAAATTTTACTTCACATTTTAGCGAAAATAGAAAAACCAAAACTCTTTTAAAACTATTTAGGTAACCAAAACTGTACTCAAAACATCGGATATCACAGTGATATTCGGGGATAACACCAAGGTCTTGGAGCGTGATAAAAATAGCGGGACGGAGTCAAAATAGCGTGTGATATCCCGGATAACACGTACTCAGACGGCACCTTTTCGATAATAGCGGGATGACGTCACATAACGTTACGTTATTTTTTATCACCATCTAATAGCACTAGCTCGGAATCGGGCCCCTGGTTAGGTATGGATAGTGGTGGGTGCCTAAAGGTCGGATTATTGAGGTTCTACTAGTTCTTCGAGAAAAAGAGGCCTCAATTATTTGCAGATTAATGGTGTTTAGACACCTGAGGTTCGGATTATCGAGGTTCTATTCATTCTACGTGAAAAAAGGCTTCATTTTTGAACGGTCAACATAGATATCTGATCGTCGGATTATCGAGGTTCTATTTATTCTGCGAGAAAAATGGCACTCAATTTTTTGAAGATTGGTGTTTGGATATCTGGTTAGAAGTGGTTAATTGTAGGTACCTGAAGGTCGGATTATCGAGGTTTTATTAGTTCTTCGAGAAAAAGAGGCCTCAATTTTTGCGAATTAATGCAGTCTGATTACTTCATGGTAGGATTACAGAAATTCAGTTCATTCTTCGAAAAAAAAAGCCTCAATTTTTTTGCGGATTAATGGTGATACCTGGCGGTCGGATTATCGAGGTTCTCTAAATTTTACGAGAAAAAAAGGCCTCATTTTTTTGCGTATCACTGGTGTTTGGATACCTTACGATCGGATTATTTTGGATTTGTTTATTCAATGACAAAAAGAGGCCTCATTATTTACAGATGAACAGGGTTGCTTGGATATCAAACAGTCGGTTTATCGAGGTTCTGTTCATTCAACGATAAAAAATGAAAAAAGAAAATGAAAAAAAGAAAGAAAAAAAGGCCTCATTTTTGAAGGATCAATGTGATTAGATTTTAGATAGGATTAACATCCTTTTGATGATCAATCAGAATAATTTTCTTTTTAACGACACCAATTTGAAAAAAAAAAATGGTTATTTGTTCGACTTCTGTTTTCTCTTTAACACCATCCCTTGAATGCTTTTATTATTTTTTATAAGATCGATGAGTACGATAGAATTCGTAATTCAAAAACTTTGTACCTAAGTATGAAATGAACCTTTCTCTGTAGATTGATCCAAAACTGACGATGTAGAGGTGTCTACGAAACCGGTCGTCTCAATAAAACTTTGATTAAAACCGAGTTTTTTTTTAAATGCCGAAAAGTGGGCCCCATTTTATAAAAATTAGAATGTACGAGTAAGTGTAGAGTATTACCATGACAGCAAATCTGTCATCAAAATTTAAAAACCAATAATGAGGTGGTCAGGGATGGTGGGCGGGGGTCGATACATTTGGCTCTATCTCTTGGAGAACGGTGGCGGCAGTGAGCTTTAGAAAGACTGTTTGTTTCCGGCTTCCCGCTGTGTCTGCTAAATCTCTCGGAGATAAGATCACAGTGAAAGATAGAATTGTGATAGAGGGAATAGCTCACCTGACGAAGCTTTTAAAGCCGAAACGTGTCTTGAGATACCCGTTATCACGGTCATTTCTTCCTCCATTATTGGTTAATTATATAAAAAAAGTTTATTTATAGCCTTAAAAAGAGCTTAAAATAATTTAGCATTTAGATATCTCTTTATCAGACGATTTCCTTCTTTTGATAAACGACCGCTATCATCCTCAGAGGTTGTTTTTACCTAAAAAAATGTATCGACCCCCGCCCACCATCCCTGATTTATTTATCGCCTTAAAACTCCCGTCTCCATACGCCCCCTTTTTTTTTATAAAGACGTTTTAAACTAGGGTACAGAAGTTTAACGAATCTTTTCACTGGGGAAAGCCTTTACCCGTAAAATCTTCTTACGGAATCTCATTAATCTTTCCCACTTAAAGGCCTTCAATCGAGTGTTTACTTCAAAAGCTTGTAGACTTAACGTTTGGAGTATACCAAACTAGTTTTTTTCAAAAGGTTCTATCGGAAAAAAAAAATTAAATTTTAAACTAATACCAATAATGGAGGAAGAAATAACCGTGATGGCATGTTTCGGTTCTTATGAGCATTCCCTCCACTGGCGCTCCAACACTCCAGAAATTGGGTAAAACCGAACTCTTTATCTTCTAAGAATGGGATCAAAATGGACGCTTTTACCCTCCAACACTCCAAAATGGGGTAAATACGATTTTGCCCTCCAACATTCCAAAAATGGGGTAAAACCAGAAGCTTTTACCCGCCAAAACTCCAGAAATTGGTAAAAACGGACGCATTTACTCTCCACACTCCAAATGGGATAAAAACGGACGATTTTACCGTCCAACATTCCTAAAATGGTGTGAAAAGGAAGCTTTTACCCTTCAAAACTCCATAAATGTGGTAAAACCAGACGCTTTTACCCGCCAACACACCAGAAATGTTGTAAAACGGATGCTTTTACCCTCGACCACTCCAAAATGGGGTAAATTCGGACGATTTTACCCTCCAACATTCCAAAAATGGGGTAAAACCAGGCGCTTTTAACCGCCAATACTTTAGATATGGGGTAAAAAGGGACGATTTTACCCTCCAACATTCCAAAAATGGGGTAAAACCAGAAGCTTTTACCCGCCAACACACCAGAAATGTTGTAAAAACGGATGCTTTACCCTCGACCACTCCAAAATAGGGTAAATACGGACGATTTACCCTCCAACATTCCAAAATGGGGTAAAACCACTCGCTTTTAACCGCTAACACTTCAGAAATGGGGTAAAAAGGGACGCTTTTACCCTCCAAAATTCCAAAAATGGGGTAAAACCAGAAGCTTTTACCCGCCTAAACTCCAGAAATGGGGTAAAAACGGACTTTTTGTCCTCCAACATTCCTCCAAGTGAAGAGCTATTCCCTCCACCACAAATCTTTCTTTTTACTTATCGCCAAGAGATAGAGCCACTTTCGCCACCTCATTATTGGTTACACATTACCTTAAAATAATTTCATAAATGTGCTTCTGGCATTCTGACCCCTATAAATTTTTCATATCATAATCAGGCTTTTCTGGAAGGTAAATAATTTTTTCATGACTGCCTTTTTTGGAACCGTTTCAATTTAGTCTTTAAGGACGAAATATTCAAAAACCGTTTTTTAACGTTCTTGTTCTAATTTGAATTTGCACAATTTCGTTAATTGACTTGTTTTCACTATATTTTTTTTTCTCACCCATTCTTCACCGAATACTAAATACTCCAATGGTTTCGTCAGACTTCTGCTGGGCATCGCGGAAGTTAGAGTTGAGTTTGCCTACGTGGGTTGGTAGTCAAGGACTCCAACCCACTTGAAGGGACGGATTCTTCGGTTATTGCCTCCTTGGGTTTGTGCTAAAGGAATACAAGAAGGGAGGAAATTTTTTTTCGAAAGAAATTATCGATAGTAGGAAGAAGTTTGGGCTGACCTAACCCATTCCGTGCAGCTTGGCTAGGCGAAGACTTTTATTTTTCTACCTTTATACAAGATTATGATATTTGAACCTTTTTGATGTTTTTTTTTTTCCAGTTCCAAGCGGCTCTTCTTCAAAAATGGCTCCTTCCGGCGTTCATGTGCCCCTTCTGCCCGTTCGTCAAAAGTTTGAGTATCTCCGTCTCAGTTTTGACCCTTTCGGCGATCGCCCTCGACCGATACAAAGCCATCCTACACCCGCTCAAGTGAGTGAAGAAATTCAAGTTCCAAAACAAAAGTAAACTGCTCCTTCAGGAAAAGTTTATCGAGTAGGAAACCAGAAAAATTATTTTATTGCTCTCCAGACTCCCCTTTTTTTTTTCGGGGACCACTTTTCTATAAAAAGAAAACTTTTTTTTTCCGCCCTAGCAGGCTTTTGTGCTACACTAGACCCTTTACCCTCATTAAAAATCCAGAAATATTTTTTTGTACTTCTTTTCTCTCTCTCTTCATATTTCGACCCCTGCTCATGTCATCACCTTAACCGGTTAATTTTGTCGGAAATTGGCAGAGGAGTCATTAACCATTAAACCGAACCCCATGTCTGAAACAGATCAATTTCGTCAACGGCATCAAATCCACTCGGATGTCCCCAACTGTAATATAATTTAACACCATAATTGAACGACCCATAAAACGCTCAAATTACCGGTTAACTATTAATTATTTCAGACGATCGCCTTGTCTTAAACATAAAGAACGAGACTTTTAATTAAGTTTCATCTTGGAACTTGAACGATAAATCATCCATTGGACAAAGGGCGTCAAACTCCACCCTAAATAATAACAATAAATTAATTTATTTAAAATAAAAACCCTTCCTTTAGGGCCCAGTGAACTCTTCAAACTCACGCCACGGAAGTCCGGGTCTAAGGCCCAAAATAAGCGTTCCTTAATTTATAGAACTAATTATATAAAGAAAAAGGAAAACTTTTCGGAAAAACTGCTCCCAGCACCTTGTAGATATTCCCTAAATGAAGAAAAAAAGCTTTTCCTAAAAAATTTCCCATGATTTTTAGTCCTCAAATATAGGAAACTAATTGTAGCCCCCTTCCCTCGCTAACTCTTGGGTGAATTTTGATGGCAGGACTTTTGTTGCTCAATGGAATGTTTCTTTCCCGAATTGATACTTCATGGTTTTCAGGTACAATAGAGCTCGTGTTTCTCGGTTACAATTTAAAATTGTAATTACGATGATTTGGATTATCGGGAGCATAATGGGCGCTCCATACATGTACGCTTTAAGAGTGGTCGATACAGGTAACAATTTAAAACACTTAACTTTAGTTATACATATAAGCAACCGTGGTTGAAAAGGTCGAAAAAATCAGTATACAGGGTTTCCGGAAACACATGGCAAGCGTCTGGGAGAGCGTTAAAAAGTGGTTTTACGAAAAAAGTTAAATGTAAACCCCCCTTAATTTAAATCAAAGAATTTGATGGTGTAGTTTAAAATCCGCCTGGATATACAGGGTGTCCCAGACACAACCTAACTTCGTTATTTCAAATGAGAACCCCTATTTTTTATTTTAGATTCGTAATCTACGCAAAATTTCAAGTAGATTTGAGTACTCATATGACGATTTTGGACAACTTTTAAAAAATGTCAAAATTTAGCGTTTTTTGCGCTAAAATCCGTTAAAATTGACCTAGGAGACTCGTTTTTTTTTTAATTCCCCTTATTTTTTCCCGAAGAATCCAACTGTCTCAAATTTGAGCATCTTCGCATTCAGCATCACGAGATTTCGTCGCTAATGGCCTTTTTTCAAGTTTAACTCCAAATTCCATACTTCAAAAATGGAAATTAGCGATTTGTTGACGGAATTTTAATTTTTGATGCATAAACACAAAAGACGCTGTAGCTCTTTCAAAATTTGTGGTCCGAAAGAAAAATTCCTTTCAACAAGTGCTAATTTTCATTTCTGAACTAAAAATTTGGGTTCTAACTTGAAAAAAGGCCATTAACGACGAAATCTCGAGATGCAGAATGCGAAGATGCTCAAATTTGAGACAGTTGGATTCTTCGGGGAAAAATAAGTGGAATTAAAAAAAAACGAGTCTCCTAGGTCAATTTTAACGGATTTTAGCGCAAAAACGCTAAATTTAGACATTTTTTAAAAGTTGTCCAAAATCGTCATATGAGTACTCAAATCTACTTGAAATTTTGCGTAGATTACGAATCTGAAATAAAAAATAGGGGTTCTCATTTGAAATAACGAAGTTAGGTTGTGTCTGGGACACCCTGTATGTCCAGGCGGATTTGAAACTACACCATCAAATTCTTTGATTTAAATTAAGGGGGGTTTACATTTAACTTTTTTCGTAAAACCACTTTTAACGCTCTCCCAGACGCTTGCCATGTGTTTCCGGACACCCTGTATAGCTATGTTCCAACCGCAGTTTGAAACTGTTTGTAACTCCCGGAGCGTGCGCAGAAGGATTTGGACGTCAAACTCGACGTCGTTCAAATCGTTTGTCCGTCAAATCTGAATATTCATCTTCACGTGCAAATCCTTCTGCGCCTGCTCCAAGAGTTTCAACACCAGTTTCAATCTGCTAATCTATAGAAAAAATCACATGTTTTCTTTTATTGAGATGGTTTATTTATAATTGTGATTCTTCAAAGAAAATTCAATCCGTGAAATGAAGATTGTGGTTTTTGAGTTGCTCTTTTTCATTTTTTGTGCCGTCGATGGAGACGAAGGTGACAAAATAATTGGCGGGAGATACGCGAAGAAGGGAGAATTCCCGTTCACGGTTATCATCAGGGGTGTGACTCGTTGTGGTGGCGCTTTGGTGAAAGAGCATAAAATTGTCACTGCCGGCCATTGTCTGTACGGATCCAATAAAAAACCGATAGATCCGACGAAACATTACGTTTTGGCGGGCGTCATTGATATTTCGAAAAGAAGCCTTGGCGATCCTTTGAGGCAGAGGAGGAATATGAGTAGGTACACGATTCATCCAGAATACAGAGTGAAAAATGATAGAAGTAAGTACAACGATATTGGAATTGTTATCGTCGACGAACCTTTCGTTTTGAGCGAGACGGTCTCTTTGGCAACTTTCCCGGCGTCGAACGCAAAAGATTTTTTGAAAGCCTGGGACGATCTTGTGACTGAAAAGAAAAATTGCGTGACTGTCGGTTGGGGTAAGACGGAAAAAGTGAACGGTACGGAGGTTCTCAAAATGGCCGAGATGATCCCCTGGCCGAGAAGCGAATGCGCCAAATGCTACAAGGAAAACGACGCGGATATGTCGCATAAAGAAGTCTGCGCTCGAGGGGTCGTACCGGGCGAAGGGAGCAGCAAAGGCGATTCAGGTGGTCCGCTCATTTGCGAAGGTCATCTCTACGCTCTCGTCAAAGCCGGATACCCTGGAAAAATAACTTATCCCAAATTTTACACTCTTATCGGCCCCTATCTCACTTTCATCAATTTAAGCACTTCTTTCACAGTCAACACATGGATTATTTTCCTTTCAATTTTTATAATTATCTAACATGATTTATTTAAAAAATAAATAAATAAAACTATTTGTTCACGGTGCTTGTGAGTTTAGGATACAAGAAAAACGCGCATGCGCATTAATTGTTTTTAGTTCCCGCGTTTTTTCAAAAATTCATCTTTGAGATTTGCCAAAATTGAAAAGTTATTGTACTGCCCTCTATGTACGGTTTTTGGGAGACTTCGAGACCTGATTAGCCCGCAACTCGGACGGTTTAAGGGGATTCCCGCAACTCGGATGTTTCAAGGGGATTGGTCCGCTACTTGGACTTTTTAAGGTAGCCTGCAACTCGGATTTTTGAAGGGGATTGGCCCGCAACTCGGACGCTTTAAGAGGATTAGCCCGCAACTCGGACGTTTAAGGGGATTTACCCGCAACTCGGACGTTCTAAGGGGATTCCCGCAACTTGGACGCTGAGGATTGGCCCGCAACTCGGACGTTTTAAGGGGTTTAGCCCGCAACTTAAACATTTTAAGGGGATGGCCGGCAACTCGGACACTTTAAGGGGATTAGCCCGCAACTCGGACGTTTTAAGGGGATTTACCCGCAACTCGGACGTTCTATGGGGATTCCCGCAGCTCGGACGCTTTAAGGGGATTAGCCCGCAACTTAGACATTTTAAGAGGATTGGCCCGCAACTCGGACACTTTAAGGGGATTAGCCCGCAACTCGGACGCTTTAAGGAGATTAGCCCGCAACTCGGACGTTTTAAGGGGATGCCCGCAACTCGGACGTCTCAAGGGGATTGGCCCGCAACTCGGACGTTTTAAGGGATTAGCCCGCAACTCGGACGTTTTAAGGGAAATAGCCCGCAACTCGGACGTTCTAAGGGGATTCCCGCAACTTGGACGCTGAGGATTGGCCCGCAAATCGGGCGTTTTAAGGGGTTTAGCCCGCAACTTAAACATTTTAAGGGGATGGCCGGCAACTCGGACACTTTAAGGGGATTAGCCCGCAACTCGGACGTTTTAAGGGGATTTACCCGCAACTCGGACGTTCTATGGGGATTCCCGCAGCTCGGACGCTTTAAGGGGATTAGCCCGCAACTTAGACATTTTAAGAGGATTGGCCCGCAACTCGGACACTTTAAGGGGATTAGCCCGCAACTCGGACGCTTTAAGGAGATTAGCCCGCAACTCGGACGTTTTAAGGGGATGCCCGCAACTCGGACGTCTCAAGGGGATTGGCCCGCAACTCGGACGTTTTAAGGGATTAGCCCGCAACTCGGACGTTTTAAGGGAAATAGCCCGCAACTCGGACGTTCTAAGGGGATTCCCGCAACTTGGACGCTGAGGATTGGCCCGCAAATCGGGCGTTTTAAGGGGTTTAGCCCGCAACTTAAACATTTTAAGGGGATGGCCGGCAACTCGGACACTTTAAGGGGATTAGCCCGCAACTCGGACGTTTTAAGGGGATTTACCCGCAACTCGGACGTTCTATGGGGATTCCCGCAACTCGGACGCTTTAAGGGGATTAGCCCGCAACTTGGACATTCTAAGAGGATTGGCCCGCAACTCGGACACTTTAAGGGGATTGGCCCGCAACTCGGACGTTTTAAGGGATTAGCCCGCAACTCGGACGTTTTAAGGAGATTAAAGTCCGCAACTCGGACGTTTTAAGGGATTAGCCTGCAACTTGGACGTTTTAAGGGAAATAGCCCGAAACTCGGACGTTTCAAGGGGATTAGCCTGCAACTATGACATTTTAAGGGAATTAGCCCGCTGAATCTCCCTTCTCCTTCGTTTCCAACGCCCTGCGTGGGCGACTCGTTAATTTCTTCTACCTTGATGCTTAAACTAAAAGCTACCTCTAACTTTTTTTCACCGTTAATGGAATGATTTTTTTTTGTTTTTCTTTTTCAAAGGAGCGTTAATATTCACGAGAAGGGCAGATTCCCCTTTTTTTCTTTTTCCTTCGCCCCTTAAAAATCAGCAATTCAAATTTACTGAAGTTATTTTCAGACCTCTCATAGAAACACAAGAATTTTTATTAAATTGATCCTTTTGTAGCTATTTGGGCGGAGGAAAAACGTCATTTCCGTCCGTGTTTGTAATTGGATTTGGGAAAACGTCATAGATCAAAAAGATGAAGGGTTAAAATTATATACAGGGTGACCCAGGAAGTTTGACACAAGCCGGACGTTTCCTTTGTCGGAGATTTATGAGGGGATTGTTGAGGATGTTGAGTGGTCGTGGGTGGCCTCTCGTCCCTCTGACAACCGCACTCGCCTCCCTTATAAGCCATTCAAATGGGATATCCACTAACCTACTTTTAATTAAGAAAAAATTGATTTTTTAGGTGAGGGATCACTGGAGATACCTTTCTGTGACAACGTCAACCTTAACGAGGAGCCCTGGTTTTGGTATCACGTCGCGCTTTTTCTTCTTCAATATTTGATTCCGTTGACCGTCATCAGTTTCGCATATACGAGGATGTCGTTGTCCCTCTGGGGAGCGACCGCTCCTGGAAATGCTCAATCCGAAAGAGACGCCAACATCATGCGAAACAAAAAAAAGGTAACAAATCGACATCATTTTTTATAAAAATGGATTTTCATATCAAAAGTTCCCACAACAAAAGATGCTTTTTCAACCATAAAAACCTCGATAAACCGTCCTTAATTCAAATCAGCAAAATTTGAAGACTTTTTTATTTGTCCAACCTCGATTATTATTAGGAAACTATACCTCTAAAAATTTGTATGTATATCATTTTTCACTTAGAATTAAAAGTGCATCGATAATCCAGCTAAGGATGTCCAAACCCCATTAATCCGTAAATTGGCATTCTTTTTATATTACCTCGATAATCCGACCATCAGAGTTTTCGGCAAAATATTATGAGTCCCATTATCTTGTAATGATTAGAACCTCAATATTCCGACTTTAAGATATCCGAACCCTCCCGTAGGACTAAATTAACCTCGATTATCCGTCTTTCGTGATTTAAAAAATCAACCTGTTGATCATTAAGGTGTTGTCCATTATCTTGTAGAATGAAAGCTCGATAATCCGACTTTTAGATATCTAAACCTCATTATCCGTAAAACTTGGCGTTCTTTTTTCCCCCCTAACGACGAGAGCCTCGCTAACCCGACCGTTGGTATTTCTAAGAACCCTGTAATTCTATAAAATGGAGTATTTTTATCACACTTTTTGATATCGATAATCCCACTTCTGATATCGGATATCTCACTACTGATTTTGATTATTCCACTTCTGATATCGGTTATCCAACTTCTGACATAGTAAAATTACTGGAGGAAATAATAATATACAACTTCTCATTACGGTATTTATTGTGACGAAAGTCGACTTTTTTTTTTTATCAAAGTCAAAACTTATGATTATGCGAATACACATAAATATGAATACACCCTCATATTATGATCCCATTTTCGGCATATAAGTTTTCACTCGCCATCTTCAAAAAATAAAATTTAATTTTTAATAAAATGTAAAAATTTAAATAAACAAAAAATGGAGCGTAAAAAAATTATTAATGATTACAATGATAATTAAACGAAATTTCATGGACCACGTAAGAAAAAAAAATTACCTATAAAAGAAAATTTAAAAAAGATCTTAATTTAAAGTAAAAAATAATCATGCAGTTTTGGACTTCTTTCCTTGTTCTTGCTTTGTTGCCTTTTTCGTCGGGGGCGGAGTCAATGGTAACCCCATAGCGGTAAGGTTTATTTTAATATTTTGTTCATTGAAAATAATATTATTTTTTAGTGCGCATTTTCCCCTTGTCCACCAGGGTCGGAAGGATAGACAAGAAAAATAATATGTGCAAATAAAGATTGAAAGAAATATAATAAACTTACAAAAAAAAATGTTTGAAATCGAAACTTCCTCCTTAAGGAACTGGGACACCGGTTTTAAGGATGTCTTTTTCGTCTAAAATTGACGTAACGACGGTTTTCCGAACATTAGAGATTTGGGCAACCCTGTTAATCCGTAATATATTATGGGTCCCTTTATCTTGTATTGATTAGAACCTCAATAATCCGACTTTAAGATATCTAAACCCTCCCGTAGGACTAAAATAACCTCGACAATCCGTCCTTTGGTGATTTAAAAAAACAACCTGCTGGTCATTAAGGTTCCTTTATCTCGTATGGTCCTTTAGTATGATAGCTCGATAATCCGACTTTCAAATATCTAAATCTCATTAATCCGTAAAATTTAGCGTCCTATTTCCCCCCTAACAATGAGAGCCTCGCTAATCCGACCGTTGGTATTACTAAGAACCCTGTAATTCCGTAAAATAGAATCTTTTTATCACATTTTTTATATCGGTAATCCCACTTCTGATATCGATAATCCCACTTTTGATATCGGTAATCCCACTTCTAAATATCGGTTATCCCACTACTGATTTTGATTACTCCACTTCTGATTTTGATTATTCCTCTTCTGATATCGGTTATCCTACTTCTGACATTACAAAATTACTGGAGGACCGAATAATATACAACTTCTCATTACGGTATTTATTGTGACTAAAGTCGACTTTTTTCTTTATATCAAAGTCAAAACTTATGATTATGCGAATACACAAATATGAATACACCCTCATATTATGATCCCATTTTCGGCATATAAGTTTTCACTCGCTATCTTAAAAAAATAAAATGTTAATTTTAATAAAAAATAAGTAAGACGGGCTAGATGAGGGCAAAATAATAAAAATGCATAAAAGAATATAAACTATGTGAATTCATATATCAGAAATAAATTGAGATAAATAAAATTAAGAATTTTATTATCTTTTACTTAATTTTTTATCGTACTTATCTTGTACACTGTAAAGAAAGAGATAAGATTTATTGCTTGGTGGGGCGGAACGCTACCTCATCCCTAGATTTTTCCGAATTTTCAGACAGATAATTTCAATTTTTACCGCATTTTCAAGATTATTTTTCCTCACTTTTTTACAGGTTGAAATTTTTTAAAAATTAAATAAATAAATAAATAAAAATTAAATAAAAAAAAAGGGAACCTTAGGGGAACCTCCTCGTGCGCAAAAAAAAAAAAAAAAAAAAAAAAAAAAAAAAAAAAAAAAAAAAAAAAAAAAAAAAAAAAAAAAAAAAAAAACAAGGGATGGGCGATATATCGATATATATTTCGGCCGATATCGGTTTTCTTCCGATATACATCGAATAATATTTTTTTCTTCCGAATACCTATGACCGTCCGTTTTACGTCAATTTGGGTAAAAAAACACAACTTTATTTGGAATATGGATGTATATTTTGAACGTTAGTGCATAAATTATGTATGAACGGAAATTTTGATAGATAGTCGCATACTGCATTTTTGAACAAAAATCGCCTTTTTTAAGGCATTTTTCACAGTTTTTGTCTAAGAAACAACCGTTTGACTGGATTTTCTGCTGTTTTTTTACGGTGTTCTAGTCAAGAAAAAATGTTTATGGAATTTTTCACCTAAAAACACCTATTTTTCCTCCATATTTTCACCAAGGCTCAAGAGACCTTCTACTTTTTATAGTTTCATGGGCGAAAATTGATCGGAGTTATTAGCTTATATTTCAGGTATTTGATACATTTGCATATTATATGGCAAATTTCGTCAATTTGTTGCATATTTAAGTCAAACAATAATGAAGGTCGGGATTTTTCTTGGCTGGGCGGAATGCTGCCGCCTTGCTAAATAATACTTTCCTCCGATATATCGATAGATTTTTTCCGATATATCGACATATTTTTATATATCGCCCATCCCTCGTCCTAACCAGTGTGGACCAGCGACTTTACGGCAAAGCGTTTAGTCCTAGAGAGAAAAGTTAAACCCTAACCCCCCCCCCTTATTTTTTTTGGAATAGACTCCATTTGGTAGATTTTGGATATGGTATACAGGGTGGCTCAGAGAGGTGCTAATATCGTTATTAAATTGGAATCCTATGTTTTATGCTTTTAATCGATCCTAATCAAAATTTTAAGCTACTTTTACTTAGGTCATTTATTCGATTGGAGCAAGTTAGAAACTAGTTAATAGTTAACAATCAGTTAGAAATTAATAGTTAGAAACTAGTTAGTAGTTAACTATTAATTCGTTAGAAATTAATAGTTAGAAACTAGTTAGTAGTTAACTATTTATTAGAAATTAATAGTTAGAAACTAGTTAGTAGTTAACTATTTGTTAGAAATTAATAGTTAGAAAGTAGTTTGTAGTTAACTATTAGTTACTTAAAAAAATGCCGAATTTTAAAAAAGCCAAAAATGCTCCTCTTTTCTTGTATTACAACAACTTCAAAGAATGTTTAATAATATTAAAGTTATCATTAAATTAGAACACCCAAAATCGGTTTTTTTTATATAGCTTTTTCTATCTAAGAGCCAGCAGCAAAGAAAAAAGTTGCTTACTCAAAAGCCTAACCATGTTGCCTTCGCGGGTGTTTAGCAAAACATATCAATTAAAGAGTGAAATTTAAAATTTAAAAAATTACGTCAACTAAAGGTATAAAAGAGGAAACAAAAAACTAAAGTTTATAAAAATAAAACCAAAGATGAATTTTTGGATTTTGTTCTTCGTCGTTGTTTTAACTATCATGTCCGCCTTGGGTAACGAAGGTGGGGAGCAAAGCGCCTTGGGCAGCGATGATGGGCAGCAAAACGCCTTGGGAAGCGATGGTGAGCAGCAAAGCATCATGTGCGTTCCGCGTGGATACGCGGTAGGTATCTAATTTTTTATTTTTTCTAACTACTATCTTATTTTTAGTGTAACTACGGTAATAATTGTTGCTCGCATTATTGCGATCGTGGCCGATGTTATTAGGAAAAATAACTTCTTTGAGGTTATATTGGACAAATAAAAAAAAAATCTATATCGTTTTGTTTTGTTTTTAATCTCAGTTTTCCATAAATTCCCAAAAAACCGAATATGGTCGAAAGATGTCTGTTTGAAAAGTCCAAAATATGACGTGGCAAATTAAAGAAAAACTGCAAATAACTTACTTTTAAGTCCAAAATTGCCTGATTTTTCTCGCTATTTGAGGCTGAACGGTGAACGTAAAGTACCCGTCGCAAAATTCCGCCATATTCATCGCCGTCCGTAGTTCGCCCGTTTTGTTGTCCAGCGGAAAGCCGAAATTAAGGAGACGTTTTTGTAGTTTTCCATCGCTCTTTCCATTTGGCGTGTGAAAAGGACTTTTTCTATTTTATAAACTGTCGGTTCGGCTTCTACGTCTTCATCGACCGCATTTACCGTATGAAGAAGAGTCCCATGAGCGACATTCGTCCGTACACCCCGTGTCACATTATTCATAGCCAACTATTTATCGTCAATATCCTCGACTTTCACGACAAAATGAATTTCACTCAAATCCATTATATTAAAAGTCTTCCTCAAACTTTGAGGTTTCGTGTGTATTTAAAGCATTTTATGTCAACTTGTGCTCTCCTTCAGCCTCCTGTCTATTCTGCCAGCAACTTTCAATACAGCAGAATTTCATCTTTTCTATTCAATGTAAATAAACCATCTTCATTTCCATCTAAAAAAAAAATTATGTAGATTTCTTTTAAAAGAAGAAAAATAAACATACAAGATATTAGGTAGGCATCTTCAGCTGTTATCCCACTACTGATATCGGTTATCCCACTACTGATTTTGATTATTCCACTTCTGATATCAGTTATCCAACTTCTGACATTGCAAAATTACTGGAGTAAAAATTATTAGGAAAATATAATTAAAAGAACATCGATAATCCAGCTGTAGATGTCCAAACCCCATTAATCCGTAACAATTGGCATACTTTTTCATATAAACTCGATAATCCGACTATCAGACATTTGGGCAACCTTGTTAATCCGTAATATAATATGGTTCTCTTTATCTTGAAATGATTAGAACCTCAATATCCGACTTTAAGATATCCAAACCCTCCCGTAGGTCTAAAATAACCTCGATAATCCGTCTTTCGTGATTTAAAAAATCAACCTGTTGATCATTAAGGTGTGTCCATTATCTTGTAGAATGAAAGCTCGATAATCCGACTTTTAGATATCTAAACCTCATTATCCGTAAAACTTGGCGTTCTTTTTTTCCCCCCTAACGACGAGAGCCTCGCTAACCCGACCGTTGGTATTTCTAAGAACCTGTAATTCTATAAAATGGAGTATTTTTATCACACTTTTTGATATCGATAATCCCACTTCTGATATCGGATATCTCACTACTGATTTTGATTATTCCACTTCTGATATCGGTTATCCAACTTCTAACATTGCAAAATTACTGGAGGACCTAATAATGTACAACATCTTATTACGGTATTTATTGTGACTAAAGTCGACTTTTTTTTTTATCAAAGTCAAAACTTATGATTATGCGAATACACATAAATATGAATACACCCTCATATTATGATCCCATTTTCGGCATACAAGTTTTCACTCGCCATCTTCAAAAAATTAAATTTCAATTAAGAACCGGCTCCGTGGCTGGTGGGTTCAGTCTTGGACTTTCACCACGGAGACCGAGGTTCGATCCCAGGTTGGGTATAGGGATTTTTGGTTGGAAGTTAAATTCCAATTAAAAATATCCTTCTACAAAATCTGTGGATAATTTATTTAGGCCACTACTCTGGTAGTTGGCCCAAAAGGGCGCCACGGCATTATGGCGAAAGCCCCCGCCTGGGTCCAACCCCCCTCCCCCTTTGTAAAGGCCTGTGGCTAATACAATTAACAAAAAAGAGTGGATTAACCAATAGGAAGAGTAAGCCTTTTGCTTGGTTATATCTACTTCTTTAAAAAAAAAAAAAATTCAATTTTAATAAAAAATAAAAATTTAATAAACAAAAAATGGACCGTAAAAAAATTATTAATGGTTAAAATGAAAATTAAACGAAATTTCATGGACCACGTAAGAAAAAAGAAAATTACCTATATAAAGAAAAGTTAAAAAAGATCTCAATTTAAAGTAAAAAAATAATCATGCAGTTTTGGACTTCTTTCCTAGTTCTTGCTTTTGTTGCCTTTTTCGTCGGGGGCGGAGTCAATGGTGAACCAATGGTGGGGTAAGGTTTATTTTAATATTTTGTTCATTGAAAATAATTATTTTTTAGTGCCACCCTCCCTGGTGCTATGATCTAGAGGCGACCGAATAGATGAAGAAAAATAATATGTGCAAATAAAGATTGAAAGAAATATAATAAACTTACAAAAAAAAAAAAGTGTTTGAAATCAAAACTTCCTCCTTAAGGAACTGGGACACCGTATATTATTTGGGGTCTCTTTATTTTGTAAAATGATAAGAACCTCAATAATTCGATTTCCAGATATCTAAACCCCATAAATCCGTAAAATGGCGTCCTTTTTTCCCTCAGGACAAATTAACTCGATAATCCTCGATAATCGATCTAAATTAACCATTAGAGATTTGGGCAACCCTGTTAATCCGTATTAGGGGTCTCTTTATCTTGTAGAACCTTCATAATCCGACTTCAAGACTCCAAACCCCATTAATCCGTAAAATGTCGTCCTTTTTTCACGTAGTACGAAAATAACCTCCATAATTCAACCTTTCCTGATCTCAAAAAACAACCTGTTGATCCGGTGTGGTCTCTATATCTCGTAGAATAAATGCTCGATAATCCGACAGTCAAATATCTAAGCCCCACTAATCCGTAAAAATTGGAATCCTTTTTTTCCCCGCCCAACAATACCTCGTTCATCCGACCATGTTTCAATGAACCTGCAATTTCGTAAAATGGCTTCATTTTTTAAAATATTTTTTTCCATGTACAACAAACAGAACCTCGATAAACCGACAATGACTCAAACAAAACATCAGTCTTATTTGGTCTCTTTATCTCGTAGAATGAACAGAACCTCGATAATCCGACAATTAGTGATTCAATGACGCTGTCCGTCCTTTTTTTCACGTAGACGAAGAGAACCCAGATAATCCGACAGCCATTTATCCATATTCCATTAGTCCAAAATACCCCCCCCCCCCCACCTTTACTTTATTATTCTGTTGACTGTATCTTTTTCAAAAAAAAAAAAAAATGATCAAAAATTGATTTTCAGGTGATCAAAATGTTGGTAATCGTCGTAGTTTTGTTCGGACTATGTTGGCTTCCGCTTCAAACGTACAAAGTCCTTCAAGGAATCACAGACATAAACGAGTAAGATGAAATCTTCCATAAATAACTCTTAGTAATAATGAAAATTAAAATTTTCAGGTATCGTTTTATAAACATATTTTTCTTCGGTTTTGATTGGCTTGCCATGAGCAACAGTTGCTGCAACCCTTTCATTTACGCTATTTACAATGTAAGTTTATTTTAAAAATTAAGATTTTTTAAGTAAAGAATTGTAGGAAAAATTCAAACGAGAGTTTCAAGTGCGGCTAAGGGCCCTTCCGTGCATCAAAAAGCAGAGTTCGCAGCACATCGAGCCCCTCACGAGGGAGCTGAGCGGATTCGAAAGCGCCAGATACGACTGGAAAAGGGCTTCCACCATGAAAAACGGACTCAAACCCTCTATGATTACCATAAATTAGATATTTATGTTCCTAAGTCAATTTAAATGTCAATAACCTAACGAAAAAACCAGTTTATTGTTGTATTCCGAGCAAAGATGCTAAAAAAGCTTTGAATTTGCCTCTACAGAAACTCGGATTGCCAATAGACAATTAGAATAATTTTACTTATTGTACTTAAAGTTTGTTTTCAACCAGAGCTGGACGAATTCATAATCATAAGTTTTAGAATGAATACATGTACTGTCATACCCTGCATAGTCATATTCATAAATATGAATATGTTCACGCCCAACTCTGTTTTCAACTTTCAAGGGGATTACGCGTTTATACAGAGAATCCCTGAAAACTTTCAGGGTATTTCTTCAAAAACTAGCTTTATTTAAAAAAAAAAAAATTTAGGCTTCGATGTAAATTTCTTAAATGTAAATATTTTATTTTTATGTGTATAACATATCAGTATATGGATTTATAGTCGCTTTTGGTACTTAGCGAGACTTTAAGGCCAATTTGTGTAGCTATTTGTGATATTTTAATTTATTTATAAATATGAAAAACCGTTTTTCTTTTTGTACATAATGCACTCAAGGAATAAAATTAGAATATTAACAATTTATATTTATTATCACAAAATCATCTTTTTACATGATTTACATTATTTACAGTATAATAAATTAAAAAACGGGTTTTAAAGCTATTATTTTTGATTCTTCGAATGGCTATTGACAGTCTGATTCGTTGCCATCTGAAATGAAAGGTTAAAATTTTTTTTATTTTTTAAAATGAGTTACTTGTTGTATGAGCAGCAAAGGACGCAACCGGAGATCACGAGAGCCTCGCTAATCCGACCGTTGGTATTTCTAAGAACCCTGTAATTCCATAAAATAGAGTCTTTTTATCACACTTTTTGATATCGATAATCCCACTTCTGATATCGGATATCTCACTACTGATTTTGATTATTCCACTTCTGATATCGGTTATCCAACTTCTCACATTGCAAAATTACTGGAGGACCTAATAATATATGTATAAGAATTAAAGACCTTTTTAACATAATTTAGTGTCATGTATTTAACAAGAAACCAAAATTTATGATACTACAAGCCGAAACATATTTTGTGTATGAGGAAGAATTAAAACAGATGTTTTCATTCTTACATCCCCCGCTTTGGAGACAATTATTTCGAAGGAATAATTGAATAAAAAAAACTTCTTAACTTCTTTCTTCTGTCTTCAATAATTTTTCTAAATAAATCATGACATATTTCTTCATTAAGTTTCATCAATTTTCTTAGTTCTATTCCAATGTGTTGATAGGATGTCTTCAGTCTTGATCGTAGTATAATAAAATAATGATAATGATAATAATAATCCCTATCTCCAAGCAAATCTTCTTGTAAGATAGTATACTTCAGCCATATAAGACGATATAATAAAAATGACCATATTAGGCCCAATACAGTAATAATAATATCAATTAAGTAATGAATAATAATAATAATCTTGATCATACAGAAGAGTCATCCCTCACCAATGGATTTGTCTCGAAATCTTGAGCAGGGAATTTTCCTTGTTGAATTTTGATTTTGATTCTTGAATTTTGATTTTCATTCTTGAATTTTCAATTTCAATTTCAATTCGTGTTGTTTCCCGAGAATTTTTTTTTTTGTGATATTTTGTTCCGACTTACAATGAAAAGATCTTTAAATTTTGGTTTTATAAGAATTAAAGACCTTTTTACATAATTTAGTGTCATTATTTAACAAGAAACCAAAATGATATTACAAGCCGAAACATATTTTGTGTATGAGGAAGAATTAAAACAGATATTTTCATTCTTACATACGTGTATGTACATCTTCTCATTACGGTATTTATTGTGACTAAAGTCGACTTTTTTCTATTTATCAAAGTCAAAACTTAGGATTATGCGAATACACATAAATATGAATACACCCTCATATTATGATCCCATTTTCGGCATATGTATAAGTTTTCACTCACCATCTTCAAAAAATAAAATTTCAATTTCAATAAAAAATAAAAATTTAAATAAACAAAAAATTGAGCGTAAATAAATTATTAATGGTTAAAATGAAAATTAAACGAAATTTCATGGACCACGTAAGAAACAAAAAAAAATTACCTATAAAAGAAAAGTTAAAAAAGATCTTAATTTAAAGTAATTTCGTAAAATGGCGTCCTATTTGAATATTGGGTGGGGCGGAGACGGAACGCTACCTCATCCCTAGATTTTTTCGGATTTTCAGACAGAGAAATCCCATTTTTACCGCATTTTTAAGATTTTTCCTCACTTTTTTACAGGTTGAAATTTTTTTAAATTTCTCAATTTGGTTATGGCTTGTTATTCAGCATAAAAAATTTAAATTATACCACAAAACTAATGGTTAAAATATAAATTAAACAAAATTTCACGGTCCAAGTAAGCGACGTTGGTTTTTTATGGATTAATAGCACTTTTTGTAGAATTTCGACTTTTTATTGGAACATGTTTCAAAAGGAACTTCCTCTTCAGCATTTTTTACACATAAAAATGATTTCCTTTTTTTATTATTAAAAAAAATTTGTTTTCCCAGATTTTTGCTTATTTTAGACAGTCCAGGACAGTTGTATACAAGGTGTCCCAACTAGTGTATACCAGCGATATTACGGCAAAGTGTTTAGCCCTAGAGAGAAAAGTTGACCCCCCCCCCCCCTTCCCCGTTATTTTTGGACAAGGAATCGACTCCATTTGGTAGATTTTGGAATCCTATGTTTTATGCTTTTAATCGATCCTAGGTAAATTTTAAGCTACTTTTACTTAGGTCATTTATTTGATTGGAGCAAGTTTGAAACTAGTTAATAGTTAACAATGAGTTAAAAATTAATAGGTAGAAACTAGTTAGTAGTACTAGTTAATAGTTAACAATCAGTTAGAAATTAATAGTTATAAACTAGTTAGTAGTTAACTGTTAGAAATTAATAGTAAGAAAGTAGTTGTAGTTAGCTATTAGTTACTTAAAAAATGCCGAATTTCAAAAAAGCCAAAAATGCTCCTCTTTTCTTGTATTACAACAACTTCCAAGAATGTTTAATTATATTAAAGCTATCATTAAATTAGAACACCCAAAATCGGTTTTTTATATAGTTTTTTCTATCTAAGAGCCAGCAGCAAAGAAAAAAGTTGCTTCCTCCATAGCCTAATCATGTTGCCTTCGCGGGTGTTTAGCAAAACATATCAATTAAAGAGTGAAATTTAAAATTTAACAAATTACGTCAACTAAAGGTATAAAAGAGGAAACAAAAAACTAAAGTTTATAAAAATAAAACCAAAGATGAATTTTTGGATTTTGTTCTTCGTCGTTGTTTTAACTATCATGTCCGCCTTGGGTAGCGAAGGTGGGGAGCAAAGCGCCTTGGGAAGCGATGGTGGGCAGCAAAACGCCTTGGGAAGCGATGGTGTGCAGCAAAGCGCCGTGTGCTGGCCGTCTGGACAATCGGTAGGTATCTAATTTTTATTTTTTTCTAACTACTATCTTATTTTCAGTGTAGCTTTTAGTGAATTTTTGTTGCTCGCAGCAATGCAATCATCGCCGATGTTATTAGGAAAAATAACTTCTCTGAGGTTAAATTGAACAAATAAAAAAAAAATCTATATCGTTTGTTTTTGTTTTAGGTAGATTTCTTTTCTTCAAAAATCTACCTATTGTAATGTACCAAGTAGTCGCAGATTCAAAAAATTTTCTATACGTTTTCGTTTCATACCTCCTGGACCCCAAAACCATCCTCAGTTGAAAAGTTATATATATGTATATATATATAATACTTTTATTATTTTAAAGGGGCACTTAGGAAAGTTCACAGTTTACACTTAAAATAGTTTGAAAAAACTCACAGTTTCGAGATATTTCGGCTCGTGGCCTTCTTCGGTCGAGAACGAGTGACTAACGGTTGCAACCCTATGATAGGTCCGTTGAGGTGGTGACGTCACGTTTCGAGTTCTCAAGGTTAGAGTGGAGAGGTAGAGAAAAGGAATATATAGGAAATAAGAAATAAAATAAATAAAAAAAAAATAAAAAATAAATAAATAAAAAAGGAAAAAAGAAAGAAAAAAAAAAAAAAAAAAAAAAAAAAAAAAAAAAAAAAAAAAAAAAAAAAAAAAAAAAAAAAAAAAAAAAAAAAAAAAAAAAAAAAAAATAAAATAAAATGAAATAAAAAAAAAAAAAAAAAAAAAAAAAAATAAAAAAAAAAAAAAAAAAAAAAAAAAAAAAAAATAAATAAAAATAAAAATAAAAAATAAAAAAATAAATAAATAAATAAATAAAAAAATAAAAAAAAAAAAAAAAAATTAATAATAATAATTAGTTTCTATTATTTTTTTATGTTAAGGCCTGGGGGGTGTGTGATTGCAGAAACCAGATGTAGCCGAGTTCCTCGGACTCAATTACCGAATCAGGGGTGGATGGGGGGAAATTTTTTATAATTAATATACGGAAGAGCTCGTCAAAGGTTTTGGATGGGTTGTGGGAGTTGGCATGAAGGGGGACAGGGAGTGCTTTTTTATTTTTACATCTGCACGGTGGTTGTTGATCCGTAGGTTGAATTCTGAGGTTGTTTTTCCGACGTAAAAACTGTCGCAGAGGGTGCATGTGAGGATATAGATGACATTTTTTGTTTGACAGGAGGAATGGGATAGGACCTGGATGGTGTTGTTGTTGCAAGGACTAGTAAAGGATGTATTAGGGGATAGGAGGGGGCAAAGTTTGCATCGGGGTTTATTGCATGGGAAAGAGCCTCTAGGAAGGAAATTTGGGGAAGGTTTGGTTTTAACTAGGATGTTTCTAAGGTTGGGGGTCTTCGGTAGGTAATGGAGGGTGGTTTTGGGAAAAGATTCTTGGTGAGGGGGTGCGTCGATAATATGGGGGAGAGGTCTTTTAGGAGTTTTCGTATTTTGTTGGCACCTGGAAAGTAGGGAGTTACGAGAGAAGGGGGTCTAGGGGTAGGGTTTTTTGGTTTGGGGTTAAACCTTTTATTGGAAGGAAGGATTCTTTTGTCTAAAATATTTTGGGGGTAATTGCTTTCTTTAAGGTTAGTGGTGAGGTTGGAAAGGTGCTCTTTTAGTGTAGATTGGTCGGTGCAAAGCCTATGGTAACGCGTGGAGAGAGAATAAGGGATAGACTTGAACGTATGTGGGGGGTGGCAGCTTTTGAAGTTGAGGTATTTTGAAGATTGGGTGGGTTTTTGATGGACGGAGGTTTTGATAGTGAAGTTGTCCAGTTTTACTTGGACATCTAGGAAGGGTAAGGAGGAGGAGGAGATGTTTGAGGTAAATTGTACAGGACTTGTGGTATATAGGTTGTTAAGGAAATCTTGGAGGGTGTCAGGGCCGTGGGTCCATATAAGAAAAATGTCATCTATAAATCGTAGCCAGATTAGGGGTTTGAGGAATTGTGTAAGGAGAAAGGACTGTTCCAGTTTCGACATAAAGAGGTTGGCATAGGATGGGGCCATTTTTGTGCCCATGGCCGTACCTTGAAGCTGAAGGAAGAATTCTCCCTCGAAAGTAAAGTAATTTCTTTCGAGAACGAATTTGGATAGTTGTAGTAAAAATTCAGTGGTTGGTGTGTGAGGTGGTGGGCGTTGGGAGAGGAAATGTTTAATGAGTCAAGGCCTGTGGAATGGGGAATATTAGAATAAAGGGAAGTAACGTCAAGAGTTACAAGGATTGGTTGGGTGGTGGGTGGTATGGTTATTGTTTTAATTTTTCGATGAAGTCGAAAGAGTCTCGTATATAGGAGGGTTGGTTGGAAACTATGGGTTGTAGATGTGCATCGACGTAAGCCGATAATCTTTCTGTGATCGAGTTTATAGAGGCAACGATGGGGCGCCCAGGTGGTGTGCGGGTATAAGTTTTGTGGATTTTAGGGAGAGTGTAAAAAGAGGCTGTTTTTGGATTATCTGGGAGCAGGAGTTGGGCATCTAAAGGGTTAATATTTTCTTTGGGACATTGTTTTTTTAGGAATTGGCTGATTTCTTTTGAGTATTGAGCGGTAGGGTCCTTTGGAAGGGTACGGTATTGGTTGGGGTCCCTAAGCTGGCGGAAGGCTTCTTCTGTGTAATCATTTTTGTTTAAGATTACTGTTTTCCCACCTTTGTCAGCTGGAAGGATGATGATGTTTTTGTCATTCTTGAGACTGTTAAGGGCTTGTACTTGGGGTTTGTTGAGGTTCTTGTTGGGAGTTATATCGTTGTAGAAATCATGAGAGGAGAGATTAGTGAGGATCTGCGAAATATAAATTTCTATAGGATGGTTTGGATTTTCTTTCTCAGGTAATGTTTTAGCGGGACCTTTGAATTTAGATAGGGAAGGTGGGGGGTTGGATGAGTTGTTGGTGGTACTTTTTTGTTTTCGGGGTTGTCCCAATATATTTCCACCTCAAATTATTGCAGAATTTGATTGCATCTTTCATAATTTGGAGCGTGTCTATATTGGGAGTGGGGGAGAATGAGAGGCCTAATTCGAGGACGCTAACTTCGGTTTGGTTAAGTTGGCGGCTGGATAGGTTGTGTATGCTAGAGTTATGATCTAAATAAGGGTGGAATGAAAGTGAGCTGGAGGATGGCGTAGGAGGTAGAGGAATCTGGGGTTGAGGGATCTGTATTTGTGAGTTTGAGGTGAGGTTCTTTTCGTCCTCAACGGGATCTATCGAAGGAAGAAAGGGAGGGCGTGCGGAGGAGAAAGTGGTAGGGCTGGGGTTGGACTCTGGGAGGATGGTTGAAAGAAACATGGTTCAGAGAGGTTGTCGGAAAGGGGTTCTGAGGGAGTCGGTGAGGGGGGAGTGGAGGGATGTGGTGATGAACCAGTATTATTTGGATTTGGTTTAGATGTGATGGTAGGATTGTTTTGAAATGATATTGGGATATTATTATTAAAGTACGATTTATAGAGGTTTGATAATTTTAAGAGGAGTTTGTTGCGATTTTTTCTTTACGTTGGTTGGCGTTATTGAGGATGGGGAGTACCAGATTACAGAAGTTTTGGGGTGATAGGCTGAGGCTCAAGATTTTATAGAGGGAAAGCATTTGGCTGATATGTTCTGAGAGAAGTTGGTTATATTTGGAATAAACAATGTCGAGTAGGTTTTTTGAAATCGACCATTGAAAGGAACGTAGGGAAGGATGAAGGGATGGGTGGGAGGCATGGAGGGGAATTTTGATGATAAAACCGTTCGGGATAATATTAACGGAGATGCAGGTGGCTAAAAATTCAACATGCGCAGAATATTGGGCAACTTTTGAAGAGTGGAACCTTAATGAGGAGAGCCAATTTTGGATGGGATCCATAATTGTATTGTAATTGAGGGATTAAATTGGTGGGTTGAATGGAGGATTGTTTGGAGTAAACAAATTAGCTGAAGTAAGGTTATAATGATAATGATAAATGAAGACCACAGGGGAAAAACGGGCTAACTCGATTTTTTTCGTAAAATGAGTTGAACACGATTCCTAATAGATTTTGGCATGGCGAGTTCACTGGTGACCTCAATACAGGGGAATAACGAGCCCTAATGGCCGTAAATCGCGTTTGAAAAAATGTATACAGGGGAAGAACGGGCCCCAGAGAGCACTTCAGGGGAAAAACGGGCCATCTTTTGACCTTCGGATGGTTTTAGAACTTTGTTGTTGAAAGTCTTTATTAAAATATAATATTTACATAAACAGCAGCTCATACAACGGAGCATGGTTTAGTTCAGTTGTGATTCCGAACCCCAAAAAGGAGAAGGGTGGAGCACAAAATCCTACTGATCTTCCTGAGGACCAGTTCTACTTCCCCGAGAGAGCCTACAAAAGACGAATCACCCTTTCTAAAGAAAAACAAGCTGACCTAAAGCACTTGATGCAGTTCTGTGGAGAAAAAGCAAAAAATATTACACAAAACTTACTCGCAACGCTCGGTAAAATTGTCGGTTAGCCCGTTTTTCCCCTGTAAAATGGGGCTTTTGAGTGTTTCTAATTTTTTTTTTTTTTTTTTACATTTAAATACAAAAATAAAATTAAATAAATTAAATTAATTAAAAATTAAAAATTAAATTAATTAAATTAATTAAATAAAAAAATATTACACAAAACTTACTCGCAACGCTCGGTAAAATTGTCGGTTAGCCCGTTTTTTTCCCCTGTAAAATGGGGCTTTTGAGTGTTTCTAATTTTTTTTTTTTTTTTTTACATTTAAATACAAAAATAAAATTAAATAAAATTAAATTAATTAAAAATTAAAAATTAATTAATTAAATTAATTAAATAAAAAATATTACACAAAACTTACTCGCAACGCTCGGTAAAATTGTCGGTTAGCCCGTTTTTCCCCTGTAAAATGGGGCTTTTGAGTGTTACTTTTGTTTTTTTTTACATTTAAATACAATTTTTTCTCAAATGTCTTGTCATTAATATGTACCCAGACACCTGAGGGTTGAACCCGTGAAAGAAAAATCCCATTTCAATATCTCAGTAATTCACAATTGCGTTTTTCGCACTAAAAATGCTCCCCTGAAAAATTGAAAAAAGCTGAGATAGCCCGTTTTTCCCCTGTGGTCTTCAAATGTTAACCATTTAATAACTAAATGAATAACTAAGAGATAACCAAAGAATAAAAATAAAAATAAAATAAAAATAAAATAAAAATAAAAAAAAAATAAAAATAAGAAGCGAAAATAAAGGAATAAGGTGGTAAAGGGTAAAGAATCTGGATGAAGGTATGAGAGAGGGGAATTTGAGAACATAAACTTACCGGCGCGGTATTTTTTTTTTTTTTTTTTTTTTTTTTTTTTTTTTTTTTTTTTTTTTTTTTTTTTTTTTTTTTTTTTTTTTTTTTTTTTTTTTTTTTTTTTTTTTTATTTTATTTTTAACATAACTTACCGGCGCGGTATTTATTTTTTGGTGTATGAAACTAAGGGACCACTTGCGGTCTTATAATACTTTTATTATTTTAAAGGGGCACTTAGGAAAGTTCACAGTTTACACTTAAAATAGTTTGAAAAAACTCACAGTTTCGAGATATTTCGGCTCGTGGCCTTCTTCGGTCGAGAACGAGTGACTAACGGTTGCAACCCTATGATAGGTCCGTTGAGGTGGTGACGTCACGTTTCGAGTTCTCAAGGTTAGAGTGGAGAGGTAGAGAAAAGGAATATATAGGAAATAAGAAATAAAAAATAAAAAAAATAAAAAAAAAAATAATAAAAAAAGGAAAAAAAGAAAAAAAAAAAAAAAAAAAAAAAAAAAAAAAAAAAAAAAAAAAAAAAAAAAAAAAAAAAAAAAAAAAAAAAAAAAAAAAAAAAAAAAAAAAAAAAAAAAAAAAAAAAAAATAAAAATAAAATAAAATACCGCGCCGGTAAGTTTATGTTCTCAAATTCCCCTCTCTCATACCTTCATCCAGATTCTTTACCCTTTACCACCTTATTCCTTTATTTTCGCTTCTTTATTTTTATTTTTATTTTTATTTTTATTTTATTTTATTTTTATTTTTATTTTTATTCTTTGGTTATCTCTTAGTTATTCATTTAGTTATTATTAATGGTTAACATTTATCATTATCATTATAACCTTACTTCAGCTAATTTGTTTACTCCAAACAATCCTCCATTCAACCCACCAATTTAATCCCTCAATTACAATACAATTATGGATCCCATCCAAAATTGGCTCTCCTCATTAAGGTTCCACTCTTCAAAAGTTGCCCAATATTCTGCGCATGTTGAATTTTTAGCCACCTGCATCTCCGTTAATATTATCCCGAACGGTTTTATCATCAAAATTCCCCTCCATGCCTCCCACCATCCCTTCATCCTTCCCTACGTTCCTTTCAATGGTCGATTTCAAAAAACCTACTCGACATTGTTTATTCCAAATATAACCAACTTCTCTCAGAACATATCAGCCAAATGCTTTCCCTCTATAAAATCTTGAGCCTCAGCCTATCACCCCAAAACTTCTGTAATCTGGTACTCCCCATCCTCAATAACGCCAACCAACGTAAAGAAAAAAATCGCAACAAACTCCTCTTAAAATTATCAAACCTCTATAAATCGTACTTTAATAATAATATCCCAATATCATTTCAAAACAATCCTACCATCACATCTAAACCAAATCCAAATAATACTGGTTCATCACCACATCCCTCCACTCCCCCCTCACCGACTCCCTCAGAACCCCTTTCCGACAACCTCTCTGAACCATGTTTCTTTCAACCATCCTCCCAGAGTCCAACCCCAGCCCTACCACTTTCTCCTCCGCACGCCCCTCCCTTTCTTCCTTCGATAGATCCCGTTGAGGACGAAAAGAACCTCACCTCAAACTCACAAATACAGATCCCTCAACCCCAGATTCCTCTACCTCCTACGCCATCCTCCAGCTCACTTTCATTCCACCCTTATTTAGATCATAACTCTAGCATACACAACCTATCCAGCCGCCAACTTAACCAAACCGAAGTTAGCGTCCTCGAATTAGGCCTCTCATTCTCCCCCACTCCCAATATAGACACGCTCCAAATTATGAAAGATGCAATCAAATTCTGCAATAATTTGAGGTGGAAATATATTGGGACAACCCCGAAAACAAAAAAGTACCACCAACAACTCATCCAACCCCCCACCTTCCCTATCTAAATTCAAAGGTCCCGCTAAAACATTACCTGAGAAAGAAAATCCAAACCATCCTATAGAAATTTATATTTCGCAGATCCTCACTAATCTCTCCTCTCATGATTTCTACAACGATAACTCCCAACAAGAACCTCAACAAACCCCAAGTACAAGCCCTTAACAGTCTCAAGAATGACAAAAACATCATCATCCTTCCAGCTGACAAAGGTGGGAAAACAGTAATCTTAAACAAAAATGATTACACAGAAGAAGCCTTCCGCCAGCTTAGGGACCCCAACCAATACCGTACCCTTCCAAAGGACCCTACCGCTCAATACTCAAAAGAAATCAGCCAATTCCTAAAAAAACAATGTCCCAAAGAAAATATTAACCCTTTAGATGCCCAACTCCTGCTCCCAGATAATCCAAAACAGCCTCTTTTTACACTCTCCCTAAAATCCACAAAACTTATACCCGCACACCACCTGGGCGCCCCATCGTTGCCTCTATAAACTCGATCACAGAAAGATTATCGGCTTACGTCGATGCACATCTACAACCCATAGTTTCCAACCAACCCTCCTATATACGAGACTCTTTCGACTTCATCGAAAAAATTAAAACAATAACCATACCACCCACCACCCAACCAATCCTTGTAACTCTTGACGTTACTTCCCTTTATTCTAATATTCCCCATTCCACAGGCCTTGACTCATTAAAACATTTCCTCTCCCAACGCCCACCACCTCACACACCAACCACTGAATTTTTACTACAACTATCCAAATTCGTTCTCGAAAGAAATTACTTTACTTTCGAGGGAGAATTCTTCCTTCAGCTTCAAGGTACGGCCATGGGCACAAAAATGGCCCCATCCTATGCCAACCTCTTTATGTCGAAACTGGAACAGTCCTTTCTCCTTACACAATTCCTCAAACCCCTAATCTGGCTACGATTTATAGATGACATTTTTCTTATATGGACCCACGGCCCTGACACCCTCCAAGATTTCCTTAACAACCTATATACCACAAGTCCTGTACAATTTACCTCAAACATCTCCTCCTCCTCCTTACCCTTCCTAGATGTCCAAGTAAAACTGGACAACTTCACTATCAAAACCTCCGTCCATCAAAAACCCACCCAATCTTCAAAATACCTCAACTTCAAAAGCTGCCACCCCCCACATACGTTCAAGTCTATCCCTTATTCTCTCTCCACGCGTTACCATAGGCTTTGCACCGACCAATCTACACTAAAAGAGCACCTTTCCAACCTCACCACTAACCTTAAAGAAAGCAATTACCCCCAAAATTTTAGACAAAAGAATCCTTCCTTCCAATAAAAGGTTTAACCCCAAACCAAAAAACCCTACCCCTAGACCCCCTTCTCTCGTAACTCCCTACTTTCCAGGTGCCAACAAAATACGAAAACTCCTAAAAGACCTCTCCCCCATATTATCGACGCACCCCCTCACCAAGAATCTTTTCCCAAAACCACCCTCCATTACCTACCGAAGACCCCCCAACCTTAGAAACATCCTAGTTAAAACCAAACCTTCCCCAAATTTCCTTCCTAGAGGCTCTTTCCCATGCAATAAACCCCGATGCAAACTTTGCCCCCTCCTATCCCCTAATACATCCTTTACTAGTCCTTGCAACAACAACACCATCCAGGTCCTATCCCATTCCTCCTGTCAAACAAAAAATGTCATCTATATCCTCACATGCACCCTCTGCGACAGTTTTTACGTCGGAAAAACAACCTCAGAATTCAACCTACGGATCAACAACCACCGTGCAGATGTAAAAAATAAAAAAGCACTCCCTGTCCCCCTTCATGCCAACTCCCACAACCCATCCAAAACCTTTGACGAGCTCTTCCGTATATTAATTATAAAAAATTTCCCCCCATCCACCCCTGATTCGGTAATTGAGTCCGAGGAACTCGGCTACATCTGGTTTCTGCAATCACACACCCCCCAGGCCTTAACATAAAAAATAATAGAAACTAATTATTATTATTATTAATTTTTTTTTTTTTTTTTATTTTTTTTATTTATTTATTTATTTTTTTTTATTTTTTTTTTTTTTTTTATTTTTTTTATTTTTTTTTTTTTTTTTTTTTTTTTTTTTATTATCTTTTTTTTTTTTTTTTTTTTTTTTATTTCATTTTTTATTTTATTTTTTTTTTTTTTATTTTTATTTTTATTTTTTTTTTTTTTTTTTTTTTTTTTTTTTTTTTTTTTTTTTTTTTTTTTTTTTTTTTTTTTTTCTTTCTTTTTTTTTTATTTATTATTTTTTTTATTTTTTTATTTATTTTATTTCTTATTTCCTATATTCCTTTTCTCTACCTCTCCACTCTAACCTTGAGAACTCGAAACGTGACGTCACCACCTCAACGGACCTATCATAGGGTTGCAACCGTTAGTCACTCGTTCTCGACCGAAGAAGGCCACGAGCCGAAATATCTCGAAACTGTGAGTTTTTTCAAACTATTTTAAGTGTAAACTGTGAACTTTCCTAAGTGCCCCTTTAAAATAATAAAAGTTTATAAGACCGCAAGTGGTCCCTTAGTTTCATACACCAAAAAATATATATATATATATATTATGTGGGATTATTAAGAGATCGTTATAATAATCCACAATAAAATAAAAGATCGACGGGATAAATTTGGATTCGTTTTTACTTTTAAAAGATCTTTGAAGAAAATAGCGTTTGATGCGTTCACGTTCGTTACTTTTTATTAACTGAGAAACTTTAGATTATAAAATAATATCGTAATAAAATAAAACATATGGCCGACGGTTGCGCTTTGGCGGAATCTCCGGGTGTCGAAGTATCGGAGATGACCACCATTCCTACATTCGGCCATCCTGGTCAATCGTCCGTCCCGGACAATGTTTCGTCGGCGTGGCCATCTGTCCATGGCAAACGTTAGCAGCAGATGACGTAGTTGCTGCATGACCCTTGTCGTTTTCCATACGTCGTTTCCATACGTCGTCATATTTATATGGATCGGTGAATGATCGTAAATAATTAGGCTTAAAAGCTGTAGCGTCGATTTGGTTTTGATGTCTAGGAAGGTCGTTGATAAATCGTATACTTCGTTTCGTTGAGTAACCGTCGTGAATCCTACGAGGGTTATTTAGTTTCGTCGTGTCTTGAAGTTCGTAGTTGGAAGAGTCAAAAGTTTTCTTTTGAATGATCGGTTTGGTTTTCGTGTAGGCCGATTGGGTTCCGGACGGTTTTTTCGATGTCTTCGTTGATGACAGTTGTACAGTTACTCGTATACGTTGTAGCAGTGTTTGAATATTCAGTAACGTAGAACGTTGATCGAGAGGGAGCAGAAACTGGGACGTGCGATGGAGGAAAATTTGAGACTTTTTCTTTACGTGTGAAGTGGTTCTTAGATTTTGGAGGAGGAGTGTATTTTTCCTTTTCATTTTCGACGTAATCGTGAAGCATTGGATTTCCAACTTCAGGTTCAGCGTCGTCACGAATATCGACTTTTAAAATTTCGTATTGAGGTACGTTACGTTTTTCAATAGAGATGTGGCCTTCTTCGATCGAAATTTTGACCGTGTTGATGAAATTTCTACCCAAGAGGATATCGTAATTCGTTAAATTATCGTCAACGACGTGGAAAACAATATCGAATGAATTTTGAGAAATGATTGTCGAGCATTTGAAACTTCCTTTCGTGAAAAATTCCTGCGAGCCAAGACCATTAATTTTGATACCTGGTCCGAGTGGAGTCGTTTCGAGTGTTGAGAAAAAACGTGAAGACATAAGACTCATATCGGAGCCTGTATCAAGAATCGCAGATAACGTTTGATTTTGCACCGAGACATCAACGAGCATAGTAGACTTAGGTTGATAAAAAGCAGAAGCGTACATTGGATGAGAATTCGTATGTTGTTCTTTACAATTAGTGACGTAATACGTAGATTTAGAAGGCGGAGGAAGAAGTGCGTTTTGAGGTACCATTTCCGAAGATCGAAGAGGACAATCCTTTGAGACGTGATTTCCGAACTGATTGCAATTAAAACATTTTATACCTCGATTTTTGAAGTTGCATTCGTCTGAAAGGTGCTCCTTTGAGCCGCAGTGATAACAATTTTTCTTTACGTTGAGGTTTCTTTCGATGAGGAAGCGTAATTTTGAGTGGGTTTTGTATAAGCCGAAACGTTACTTTTCAGAATTTTCTCGTATATCGTCAATTTTTCTTTAAATTCTTCGATTGATTTAGCGCCGTATAAAATCGATTATTAAATGGTGTGTCTGGAATTCCGTTTATTACATACGTAAAGAGTGCGTCGTTGTCGACATTGCCATTGCCGCGATTGGCTACTTCTCGTACTCTGTAGAAAAATTGCCTTAACGTTTCTTCTTTTCTTTTCGTCATACATACTTGAAAGTTCAAAATGAAGTTCAGCGCTATTAAGCGGTTTCGCGAATTCAGAAGCTAAAGCGGACGTTAATAATCCCATGACACGAGTCCCGTTTCAGATTTTAGATATAAACCAGCTGATCCGATGATTTTTCGTTTGGCGAACAATAATTTTTGCGTATCGTTCCAATTGCACAATTCAGCCGTTTCGTTGAAATTTTGAATCCAAGAATAGAAGTCGTAGTTGTCGTCGCCAGAGAAAGATGGAATGGCGTCTTCGATGTCGCGAAATGAAATACTCGTCGTTGATGGTTGTTCTTCGTATTGAAAACTTCGTTTTTTCGGTGACATGGCGGATGATACGGATAAAGTCGGATACGAAATTTTTTTAAAATTTTGAAGTTTTAGATTTTAATTTTTAGGACGAGCCCCCAATTGTGGGATTATTAAGAGATTGTTATAATAATCCACAATGAAATAAAAGATCGACGGGATAAATTTGGATTCGTTTTTACTTTTAAAAGATCTTTGAAGAAAATAGCGTTTGATTTTTTCTATTTTTTATCAAAGTCAAAACTTTTGATTACCTATGCGAATACACAATTTTAATAAAAAATATTAATAAAAAATTTTTTATTAATAAAAAAAATTTTAAAAAATTTTAATAAAAAATAAAAATTTAAATAAACAAAAAATGGAGCGAAAAAAAATTATTAATGGTTAAAATGAAAATTAAACGAAATTTCATGGACCACGTAAGAAACAAAAAAAAAAAATTACCTATAAAGAAAAGTTAAGTAATATGTGCAAATTAAGATTGACAGAAATATAATAAACTTACAAAAAAAAAAAATGTTTGAAATCAAAACTTCCTCCTTAAGGAACTGGGACGCCGGTTTTAAGGGTCTCTTTTTCGTCTAAAATTGACGTAACGACGGTTTTCGAACATTAGAGATTTGGGCAACCTTGTTAATCCGTATTAGGGTCTCTTTATCTTGTAGAACCTTCATAATCCGACTTCAAGACTCCAAACCCCATTAATCCGTAAAATGTCGTCCTTTTTCACGTAGTACGAAAATAACCTCCATAATTCAACCTTTCCTGATCTCAAAAAACAACCTGTTGATCCGGTGTGGTTTCTACATCTCGTAGAATAAATGCTCGATAATCCGACAGTCAAATATCTAAGCCCCGCTAATCCGTAAAAATTGAAATCCTTTTTTTCCCCGCCCAACAATACCTCGTTAATCCGACCGTGTTTCAATGAACCTGTAATTTCGTTAAATGGCGTCCTAATTGAATATTTGGCGGGGGGGGGGGGAACGGATTGCTACCTCTTCCCTAGATTTTTCCGGATTTTCAGACAGAGAAATCCCATTTTTACCGCATTTTCAAGATTTTTCCTCACTTTTTTACAGGTTAAAATTTTTTTAAATTTCTCAATTTGGTTATGGCTTGTTATTCAGCATAAAAAATTTAAATTATACCACAAAAATAATGGTTAAAATATAAATTAAACAAAATTTCACGGTCCAAGTAAGCGACGTTGGTTTCTTTTGGATTAATAGCACTTTTTGTTGAATTTCGACTTTTTATTGGAACATGTTTCAAACGGAACTTCATCTTCAGCATTTTTTACACATAAAATGATTTCTTTTTTTTATTATTAAAAAAATTTGTTTTCCCAGATTTTTGCTTATTTTGGACAGTCCCGGACAGTTGTATACAAGTGTCCCAACTAGTGTATACCAGCGATATTACGGCAAAGTGTTTAGCCCTAGAGAGAAAAGTTGACCCCCCCCCCCCCTTCCCCGTTATTTTTGGACAAGGAATCGACTCCATTTGGTAGATTTTGGAATCCTATGTTTTATGCTTTTAATCGATCCTAGGTAAAATTTTAAGCTGCTTTTACTTAGGTCATTTATTTGATTGGAGCGAGTTAGAAACTAGTTAATAGTTACCAATCAGTTAGAAATTAATAGTTAGAAACTAGTTAGTAGTTAACTATTTGTTAGAAATTAATAGTTAGAAACTAGTTAGTAGTTAACTATTTGTTAGAAATTAATAGTTAGAAACTAGTCAGTAGTTAACTACTAGTTACTTAAAAAATGCCGAATTTCAAAAAAGCCAAAATGGTCCTCTTTTCTTGTATTACAACAACTTCAAAGAATGTTTAATAATATTAAAGTTATCATTAAATAGAACAACCAAAATCGGTTTTTTTATAGTTTTTTTCTATCTAAGAGCCAGCAGCAAAGAAAAAAGTTGCTTCCTCCAAAGCCTAACCATGTTGCCTTCGCGGGTGTTTAGCAAAACATATCAATTAATAGTGAAATTTAAATTTAAAAAATTACGTCAACTAAAGGTATAAAAGAGAAACAAAAAACTAAATTTTATCAAAATAAAACCAAAGATGCATTTTTGGATTTTGTTCTTCGTCGTTGTTTTAACTATCATGTCCGCCTTGGGAAGCGAAGTGGGGAGTATAACGCCATGTGCTCGCCGTCTGGACACTTGGTAGGTATCTAATTTTTATTTTTTTCTAACTACGAGTATCTTATTTTTAGTGTGAAGGCCATTATTATTGCTGCTCGCATCAATGCAATCATGGCCATTGTTTTTAGAAAAATAGCTTCTTTGAGGTTAAATTAAATCTAATAAAAAAAAATTTATATCTTTTTGTTTTGTTTTTAATCCCAGTTTTCCATAAATTCCCAAAAAACCAAATACATATGGTCAAAAGATGACTGTTTGAAAAGCCCAAAATATGACGTGGCAAATTAAAGAAAAACTGTAAATAACTTACATTTAGTCCAAAAGTGCCTGACTTTTCTCGCTATTTGAGGCTGAAACGGTGATCGATCCTAAGCAAAATTTTAAGCTTCTTTTACTTAGGTCATTTATTCGATTGGAGCAAGTTAGAAACTAGTTAATAGTTAACAATCAGTTAGAAATTAATAGTTAGAAACTAGTTAGTAGTTAACTGTTAGAAATTAATAGTAAGAAAGTAGTTTGTAGTTAACTATTAGTTACTTAAAAAAATGCCGAATTTCAAAAAAGCCAAAAATGGTCCTCTTTTCTTGTATTACAACAACTTCTAAGAATGTTTAATAATATTAAAGTTATCATTAAATTAGAACAACCAAAATCGGTTTTTTTATAGTTTTTTTCTATCTAAGAGCCAGCAGCAAAGAAAAAAGTTGCTTCCTCAAAAGCCAAACCATGTTGCCTTCGCGGGTGTTTAGCAAAACATATCAATTAAAGAGTGAAATTTAAAATTTAAAAAATTACGTCAACTAAAGGTATAAAAGTGGAAACAAAAAACTAAATTTTATAAAAATAAAACAAAGATGAATTTTTGGATTTTGTTCTTCGTCGTTGTTTTAACTATCATGTCCGCCTTGGGTAACGAAGGTGGGGAGCAAAGCGCCTTGGGCAGCGATGATGGGCAGCAAAACGCCTTGGGAAGCGATGGTGTGCAGCAAAGCGCCAGGTGCTCGCCGTCTGGACACTCGGTAGGTATCTAATTTTTTATTTTTTTCTAACTACTATCTTATTTTTAGTGTAACAACCATAATTGGTGTTGCTCGCATCAATGCAATCATGGCCGATGTTATTAGGAAAAATAACTTCTTTAGGTTAAATTGGACAAATAAAAAAAAAATCTATATCGTTTTGTTTTGTTTTTAATCTCAGTTTTCCATAAATTCCCAAAAAACCGAATATGGTCGAAAGATGACTGTTTGAAAAGTCCAAAATATGACGTGGCAAATTAAAGAAAAACTGCAAATAACTACTTTTAAGTCCAAAATTGCCTGATTTTTCTCGCTATTTGATGCTGAACGGTGAACGTAAAGTACCCGTCGCAAAATTCCGCCATATTCATCGCCGTCCGTAGTTCGCCCGTTTTGTTGTCCAGCGAGAAAGCCGAAATTAAGGAGACGTTTTGTAGTTTTCCATCGCCTTTCCATTTGGCGGTGTGAAAAGGACTTTTTCTATTTTATAAACTGTCGGTTCGGCTTCTACGTCTTCATCGACCGCATTTACCGTATGAAGAAGAGTCCCATGAGCGACATTCGTCCGTACACCCCGTGTCACATTATTCATAGCCAACTATTTATCGTCAATATCCTCGACTTTCACGACAACCTGAATTTCACTCAAATCCATTCTATTATAAGTCTTTCTCAAACTTTGAGGTTTCGTGCTATATTTAAAGCATTTTATTGTCAACTTGTGCTCTCCTTCAGCCTCCCTGTCAATTCTTCCAGCAACTTTCAATACAGCAGAATTATTATCTTTTCTATTCAATGTAAATAAACCATCTTCATTTCCATCTTAAAAAAAATTAGATTTCTTTTAAAAGAAGAAAAATAAACATACAAGTTATTGGGTAGGCTATTTTGGCATTTTCACCAACGTCAGGATCTTCAGCTGTTATCCCACTACTGATATCGGTTATCCCACTATTGATTTTGATTATTCCACTTCTGATATCGGTTATCCAACTTCTGACATTGCAAAATTACTGGAGGAAAAATTATTAGGAAAATAGAATTAAAAGAACATCGATAATCCAGCTATAGATGTCCAAACCCCATAATCCGTAAGTTGGCATCCTTTTTCATATAACCTCGATAATCCGACTATCAGAGATTTGGGCAACCTTGTTAATCCGTAATATATTATGGCCCATGGGTCCCTTTATCTTGTAATGATTAGAACCTCAATAATCCGACTTTAAGATATCCAAACCCTCCCGTAGGTCTCAAATAACCTCGATAATCCGTCCTTTCGTGATTTAAAAAAAACCTGTTGATCATTAAGGTGTGGTCCATTATCTAGTAGAATAGATAGTAGAATCGATAATCCAACTTTCAAATATCTAAACCTCATTATTAAAACTTGGCGTCCTTTTTCCCCCTAACAACGAGAGCCTCGCTAATCCGACCGTTGGTATTTCTAAGAACCCTTAATTCCATAAAATGGAGTCTTTTTATCACACTTTTGACATCGATAATCCCACTTCTCATATCGGATATCTCACTACTGATTTTGATTATTCACTTCTGATATGGTTATCCAACTCTGACATTGCAAAATTACTGGAGGACCTAATAATATGCAACTTCACATTACAGTATTTATTGTGACTAAAGTCGACTGTTTTCTATTTATCAAAGTCAAAACTTATGATTATGCGAATACACAAAATATAATACACCCTCATATTATGATCCCATTTTCGCATATAAGTTTTCACTCGCCATCTTCAAAAAATAAATTTATTTAAAAAAAAATAAAAATTTAAATAAACAAAAATGGAGCGTAAAAAAATTATTAATGGTTAAAATGAAAATTAAACGAAATTTCATGGACCACGTAAGAAAAAAGAAAATTACCTATAAAAGAAAAGTTAAAAAAGATCTTAATTTAAAGTAAAAAATAATCATGCAGTTTTGGACTTCTTTCCTAGTTCTTGCTTTTGTTGCCTTTTTCGTCGGGGGCGGAGTCAATGGTGAACCATTGGGTAATGGTGGGGTAAGGTTTATTTTAATATTTTGTTCATTGAAAATAATATTATTTTTTAGTGCCACGGTCGTCCCCATTGCTACGAACAAGAGGCGACCGAATAGATAAGAAAAATAATATGTGCAAATAAAGATTGAAAGAAATATAATAAACTTAAAAAAAAAAAATGTTTGAAATCAAAACTTCCTCTTTTCGTCTAAAATTGACGTAACGACGGTTTTCTTAACATTAGAGATTTGGGCAACCTTGTTAATCCGTAATATATTAGGGTCTTTTTATTTTGTAAAATGGTTGGAACCTCAATAATCCGACTTGCGAATTTCCTATCCCATTAATCCGTTAAAAACAAGGTCGTTTTTCCCGTAGATTGAATACAACCTCGATAATCCGACAATTTAGATTTGGGCAACCCTTTTAATGCGTAATATGCGTTTAATAACGTTTAGGGAAGGGTCTTCCCGACCCCGGAGGGTCGATTCGAATATTGACTTTACCGATGTCAACATTGTCTGTGGCTCCGGCCGGTCGGCGTAGCATTTTTTTCCGGAACACTTTACGGCCACAGTTTTCATTCGGATTATGAAGGTTCTACAAGATAAAGAGACCCCTAATACGGATTAACAGGGTTGCCCAAATCTCTAATGGTTAATTTAGATCGATTATCGAGGTTAATTTGTCCTGAGGGGAAAAAGGACGCCATTTTACGGATTTATGGGGTTTGGATATCTGGAAATCGAATTATTGATGTTCTTTCCCATTTTACAAGACAAAGAGAACCCAAATATATTGCGCATTAAAAGGGTTGCCCAAATTTCAATTGTCGGATTACCGAGGTTATATTCAATCTACGGGAAAAACGTTCCTTGTGTATTTAACGGATTAATGGGATTAGGAAATTCGCAAGTCGGATTATTGAGGTTCCAACCATTTTGCAAAATAAAAAGACCCCTAATATATTACGGATTAACAGGGTTGCCCAAATCTCTAATGTTCGGAAAACCGTCGTTACGTCAATTTTAGACGAAAAAGAGATCCTTAAAACCGGCGTCCCAGTTCCTTAAGGAGGAAGTTTTGATTTCAAACATTTTTTTTTTTTGTAAGTTTATTATATTTCTGTCAATCTTAATTTGCACATATTACTTTTCTTAATCATCGTAGTATTCGTTCGACTCATAGCAATGGGGAGGGTGGCACTAAAAATAATATTATTTTCAATGAACAAAATATTAAAATAAACCTTACCCCACCCCAATCACCATTGACTCCGCCCCCGACGAAAAAGGCAACAAAAGCAAGAACTAGGAAAGAAGTCCAAAACTGCATGATTATTTTTTACTTTAAATTAAGATCTTTTTTGACTTTTCTTTTATAGGTAATTTTCTTTTTTCTTACGTGGTCCATGAAATTTCGTTTAATTTTGATTTTAACCATTAATAATTTTTTTTACGCTCCATTTTTTGTTTATTTAAATTTTTATTTTTTTTTTAAATTAAAATTTTATGTTTTGAAGATAAATTTTGACTTTGATAAAATAGAAAAAAGTCGACTTTAGTCACAATAAATAACGTAATGAGAAGTTGTATATTATTAGGTCCTCCAGTAATTTTGCAATGTCAGAAGTTGGATTACCGATATCAGAAGTGGGATTATCGATATCAAAGTACTGGTTTGAAGAGCTTCCAACGAAAACTTCCTTAATTAAAGAGAAGTAATTATATAGGAGGAGGAAGTAAAACGGAGGGGACGTATAACGTAGGGGGAAGTATATGGGAGGGCATGTATAACGGAGTGTGATGTATATGAGACGGGAAGTATAACGGAGGGGTAGTATAACGGAGTGGGAAGTATAACGGAGGGGAAGTATAACGGAGGGGAAGTATACAGAGGGGGAAGTATAAGTGAGTGGAAGTATATGGGAGGGGGAAGTTTAAGTGAGCGGTAGAATAACACATAAAATAAAATAAATAAAATAAAATTGTCCAAAAATTTTGTAAGTTTTTCTTAGAAAATTTTTCCCGGTTTTTTATTTTTCCGAAAGTTTTCCGGGTTTTATAATAATAATTTTTTTTTTCGAAAAATCGTCAAACTTTTTTTTTTTGTCAAAAATTTTTTAATTTCTTTTATCGATAAATTTTCCGGGTTTTCCTTTTTTTCGAAAAATTTCGAAATTCAAAAATTCCCCTCGTTAGTTTCTTGTTCACCGGCTAAAAAAATTTGTGTGAAAATTTGGTGAAAATCGGATGAAAATTGTGGCCGTAAAGCGTTCCGGAAAACAATGGTACGGACGGACGGCACCACAGACAAAGTTGAGATCGGCAAAAATCAATATTCGATTTGACCCACCAGGGTCTGGAAGACCGTTCCCAAAAACCCGACGTGGAGGGTATCACAATAACTTCTTTGAGGAAGTTTAAAGATGCTTCCTCATAAGCCTAAGCAGGCGGCCTTCTCACCCGACTAACAACATATCAATTAAAGACTGAAATTTTAAAAATCACTAAAGGTATAAAAGAGGAAACAAAAAACTAAATTTGATAAAAATAAAAACAAAGATGCATTTTTGGATTTTGTTCTTCGTCGTTGTTCTAACTATCATGTCCGCCTAGGGATGCGCAGATTCGGGATGCATCCGATCTGGATACACCGTAGGTACCTAAATTTTTATTTTTTTAACCACTAGTATCTTATTTTTAGTGTAACAACCCATACTGGTGTGCTCGCATCAATGCAATCATGGCTTATGTGGTTGATAAATAACTTTTAGGTTAAATTGAACAAATAAAAAAATCTATATCTTCTTGTTTCGTTTTTAATCCCAGTGTCCCATAAATTCCAAAAAAAAACCAAATATGGTCAAAAGATGACCGTTTGAAAAGCCCAAAATATGACATCGCAAATTCTCAGAAAAACTGTTATTAACTTACTTTTCAGTCCAAAAGTGCCTGATTTTTCTAGCTATTTGAGGCTGAAACTTGTTTTTACCGTATGAAGAAGAGTCTCATGAGCGACATTCGTCCGTACACCCAGCGTCACATTATTCTTAGCAAACTTTGGCTCGTTATCGTCAATAACCTCGACTTTCACGACAAAATGAATTTCACTCAAATCCATTCTATTATAAGTCTTCCTCAAACTTTGAGGTTTCGCGCTATATTTAAAGCATTTTATTGACAACTTGAGCTCTCCTTCCGCCTCCCTGTCAATTCTACCAGCAACTTTCAATACAGCAGAATTATCATCTTTTCTATTCAATGTAAATAAACCATCTTCATTTCCATAAAAAAAAATTATGTAGATTTCTTTTAAAAGAAGAAAAAAACATACAAGATATAGGTAGGCATCTTCAGCTGTTATTCCACTACTGATATCGGTTATCCCACTACTGATTTTGATTATTCCACTTCTGATATCAGTTATCCAACTTCTGACGTTGCAAAATTACTGGAGTAAAAATTATTAGGAAAATATAATTAAAAGAACATCGATAATCCAGCTGTAGATGTCCAAACCCCATTAATCCGTAACAATTGGCATACTTTTTCATATAAACTCGATAATCCGACTATCAGACATTTGGGCAACCTTGTTAATCCGTAATATATTATGGTTCTCTTTATCTTGAAATGATTAGAACCTCAATAATCCGACTTTAAGATATCCAAACCCTCCCGTAGGTCTAAAATAACCTCGATAATCCGTCTTTCGTGATTTAAAAAATCAACCTGTTGATCATTAAGGTGTTGTCCATTATCTTGTAGAATGAAAGCTCGATAATCCGACTTTTAGATATCTAAACCTCATTATCCGTAAAACTTGGCGTTCTTTTTTTCCCCCCTAACGACGAGAGCCTCGCTAACCCGACCGTTGGTATTTCTAAGAACCCTGTAATTCTATAAAATGGAGTATTTTTATCACACTTTTTCTTTCTTTCTTTCTATTTCTTTTAAAGAAAAATAAACATACAAGTTAATAGGTAGGCTATTTTGGCATTTTCACCAACGACAGCATCTTCAGTTGTTCATCCCACTACTGATATCGGTTATCCAACCTTACGAAAAAACCAGTTTATTGTTGTATATCGAGCAAAAGATGCTAAAAATGCATTGAATTTGCCTCAACAAAAACTCGGATTGCCAATAGACAATTAGAATAATAATTTTACTTATTATACTTAAAGTTTGTTTTCAACCAGAGCTGGACGAATTCATAATCATAAGTTTTAGAATGAATACATGTACTGTCATACCCTGCATAGTCATATTCATAAATATGAATATGTTCACGCCCAACTCTGTTTTCAACTTTCAAGGGGATTACGCGTTTATACAGAGAATCCCTGAAAACTTTCAGAGTATTTCTTCAAAAACTAGCTTTATTTAAAAAAAAAATTTAGGCTTCGATGTAAATTTCTTAAATGTAAATATTTTATTTTTATGTGTATAACATATCAGTATATCTAATTTAAATTTGAAGGGATAAAAACAGGAAGGAAGAAGAGATTACAATTCTTCTTCCTTCCTGTTTTTATCCCTTCAAATTTAAATTAGATGTAAATTACCAGTGGTTGTTATCCACCAAAAATTTCCATTAGATATCAGTATATGGATTTATAGTCGCTTTTGGTACTTAGCGAGACTTAAGGCCAATTTGTGTAGCTAGTGATATTTTAATTCACTTATAAATATGAAAAACTGTTTTTCTTTTTGTACCTACATAATGCACTCAAGGAATAAAATTAGAATATTAACAATTTATATTTATTATCACAAAATCATCTATTTTACATTATTTACAGTATAATAAATTAAAAATGAGTTTTAAAGCTATTATTTTTGATTCGTCGAATGGCTATTGACAGTCTTATCTGATTCGTTGCCATCTGAAATGAAAGGTTAAAATTTTTTTATTTTTAAAAATGAGTTACTTGTTGTATGAGCAGCAAAGGACGCAACCGGAGATCACGAGAGCCTCGCTAATCCGACCGTTGGTATTTCTTAGAACCCTGTAATTCCATAAAATGGAGTCTTTTTATCACACTTTTTGATATCGATAATCCCACTTCTGATATCGGATATCTCACTACTGATTTTGATTATTCCACTTCTGATATCAATTATCCAACTTCTGACATAGTAAATTACTGGAGGACCTAATAATATACAACTCCTCATTACGGTATTTATTGTGACTAAAGTCGACTTTTTTCTATTTATCAAAGTCAAAACTTATGATTATGCGAATACACATAAATATGAATACACCCTCATATTATGATCCCATTTTCGGCATATAAGTTTTCACTCGCCATCTTCAAAAAATAAAATTTTAATTTAAAAAAAAATAAAAATTTAAATAAACAAAAATGGAGCGTAAAAAAAATTATTAATGGTTAAAATGAAAATTAAACGAAATTTCATGGACCACGTAAGAAAAAAGAAAATTACCTATAAAAGAAAAGTTAAAAAAGATCTTAATTTAAAGTAAAAATAATCATGCAGTTTTGGACTTCTTTCCTAGTTCTTGCTTTTGTTGCCTTTTTCGTCGGGGGCGGAGTCAATGGTGAACCATTGGGTAATGGTGGGGTAAGGTTTATTTTAATATTTTGTTCATTGAAAATAATATTATTTTTTAGTGCCACGGTCGTCCCCATTGCTACGAACAAGAGGCGACCGAATAGATGAAGAAAAAAATATGTGCAAATAAAGATTGAAAGAAATATAATAAACTTAAAAAAAAAAAAATGTTTGAAATCAAAACTTCCTCTTTTTCGTCTAAAATTGACGTAACGACGGTATTCTTAACATTAGAGATTTGGGCAACCTTGTTAATCCGTAATATTAGGGTCTTTTTATTTTGTAAAATGGTTGGAACCTCAATAATCCGACTTGCGAATTCCCTACTCCCATTAATCCGTTAAATACACAAGGAACGTTTTTCCCGTAGATTGAATACAACCTCGATAATCCGACAATTTGAGATTTGGGCAACCCTTTTAATGCGCAATATATTTGGGGTCTCTTTATCTTGTAAAATGGTAAGAACCTCAATATATTTGTTATCACAAAATCATCTATTTTACATGATTTACATTATTTACAGTATAATAAATTAAAAAATGAGTTTTAAAGCTATTACTTTTGATTTGTCGAATGGCTATTGACAGTCTTATCGGATTCGTTGCCATCTGAAATGAAAGGTTTAAATTTTTTTATTTTTAAAAATGAGTTACTTGTTGCATGAGCAGCAAAGGACGCAAACGGAGATCATGGATGCGATTCCGATAAAGGAGGCGATGCCAAGGAGGCAGAGTTGGACCCAAGTGATTTTCGCTGTCGCTAAATTAGGAGCGCATCTTTGGACACCTTGGACGTTATATTTTCTGTATATTTCCGCCATTTCCGGATTGTTTTCGGCCATAAGTTTTTCCATTTCTTTGATGTCAAACGTTTTGAGCCGACATGTTGAAACCATGAGCTGAAATGATAAATAGACAATTGTGTAATTATATTTTTGGTTTTTACCTTGTGGAGCTGAAATCTAAGCTTCCATCGAGTTTGGAGAGGAATAAAGTGTCGTAAATGTTAAGCGATGCTTGAGATCCTAATGCAATTTCTATTTCCTTCTTAAATTCTGGCAAGTTCGCTTTTACTTCTGAAGGTGGAAGTGAAAAAGCGAATTTCATTAAACCTCGATCTCGGACTGCATAAATCTAAAATACAATAAAAATTATTTTAATAATAATAATAAGTCTTTATTCCGTTTAGCCCATAGTAACGAGAAGGTACCATTAATGGGCCAATTTTACATCATAATATATGATGTAAAATTATAAATATAACATAATATATTAGTCATTGGCTGATGACAACATAAATTTACTTTAATTGCTGTAATAAAATTTTTTTAACAACTATAAAATTTGAATTTTTATAGTTGATAAAGAAAATTTTCTAGTTATCTAAAGCATACAATATAAAAATAAAATGAAACTGGAAATTTAAACATTTAAGAAAAATGAAGTTTTGGACGTTTTCGGTAGCTTTTGCGTTTATTGCCTTTTCCCTCGGAGGTGGAGTAAATGGTGAACCAGTAAGTTTAGTAATATCATTAAAACTTTATTACAAAAATCCGTTATTTTATTTTCAGTGCCTTCAAAGTGAATGCCCAGAACACAGTCAGACAGGCTAGATGAGAGCAAAATTATAAAAATGCATGAATAAACTATGTAGTTTCATGTATCAGAAATAAATGGAGATAAATAAAACTAAGCATTTTATTATCTATTACTTCTTATGAATCATTTAAATAAATAATAGCTATCAAAAACACTCCGTGTAACCCAGCCTTGCAAAAAGCCTTTTACAGCGGCCAGAAGAAAAAGATATCAACTTCCCCGCCCTCCGATGTACACTGTAAAGAAAGAGGAAAGATTTTTGCTTGGCGGGGCGGAACGCTACCTCATCCCTATATCTTCCCGGATTTTCAGACAGATAAATCCCATTTTTACTGCATTTTCAAGATTTTTCTCACTTTTTTGACAAAGAAAACCCGTTTTTACAGGTTGAAAGTTTTTAAATTGCTCAATTTGGTTATGGCTTGTTACTCACCATAAAAAAATAAAATTATACCAGAAAACAAATGGCTAAAATAAAAATTAAACAAAATTTTACGGTCCACGTAAGCGACATTGGTTTTTTATGGATTAATAGCACTTTTTGGAGAATTTTGACTTTTTATTGGAACATGTTTCTTCAGCATTTTTACAAATAAAAATGATTTCCCTTTTTTTTTATTATTAAAAAATTCCCCCTCCCCCACACATTTTTGCTTATTTTTGACAGTCCAGGACAGTTGTATACAAGGTGTCTCAACTAGTGTGGACCCAGCGATATTAAGGCAAAGTGTTTAGCCCTAGAGAGAAAAGTTAAACCCTCCCTTATTTTTCGACAAGGAATCAACTCCATTTGGTAGATTTTGGATATGGTAAACGGGGTGGCTCAGAGAGGTGCTAATATCGTTATTAAATTGGAATCCTATGTTCTATGCTTTTAATCGATCCTATGCAAAATTTTAAGCTACTTTTACTTAGGTCATTTATTCGATTGGAGCAAGTTAGAAACTAGTTATTAGTTAACTATTAGTAAGAAATTAATAGTTAGAAACTAGTTACTAGTTAACTATTTGTTAGAAATTAATAGTTAGAAACTAGTTAGTAGTTAACTATTTGTTAGAAATTAATAGTTAGATACTAGTTAGTCGTTAACTATTAGTTACTTAAAACAAATGCCATAAATGCTCTTCTTTTCTTGTATTACAACAACTTCTAAAAATTTTTAATAATGTTTTTTTTTTTTTTTTTTTTTATTTATTGGTGGCTTTGCTTAAGCATTAGCCAAAGAATTAATAATGTTAAAGTTAATTTTAATTTATAGAACACCCAAAATCGGTTTTTTAATAGTTTTTTTCTATCTAAGAGCCAGCAGCAAAGAAAAAGTTGCTTCCTCAAAAGCCAAACGAGGCGGCCTTCGTACCCGACTGGCAAAACATATCAATTAAAGAGTGAAATTTAAAATTTAAAAAATTACGTCAACTAAAGGTATAAAAGAAGAAACAAAAAACTAAATTTTATAAAAATAAAACCAAAGATGCATTTTTGGATTTTGTTCTTCGTCGTTGTTCTAACTATCATGTCCGGTTTGGGAGGCGCAGAGTCGAATTGCATCCCGTCTGGATACACGGTAGGTTCCTAATTTTTTTATTTTTTAACCACTAATATCTCATTTTTAGTGTAACAACCATTACTGGTGCTGCTCGCAAAATTGCAATTATGGCGTATGTGTTTGAAAAATAACATTGAGGTTAAATTGAAGGAATAAAAAAAATCTATATCTTTTTGTTTTGTTTTTAATCCCAGTTTTCCAAAAATTCCCAAAAAAATTAAAATAAATCATGGTCAGTTGCGAACAACTACTACCTCTTCTAAGGTGATCAGGGGAACATTAGGAAATAACCTAAGGGTGTCTGGAAACACATGGCATACGTCTAGGAGAGCGTTAAAAAGTGGTTTTATGGAAAAAAGTTAAATGTGGCCCCCCCCCCCCCCCATTTAAATCAAAGAATTTGATGGTGTAGTATAAAATGCGTTTGGATATACAGGGTGTCCCAAACAGAACCTAACTTCGTTATTTCAAATGAGAACCCCCATTTTTTATTTCACATTCGTAATCTACGCAAAATTTCAAGTAGATTTGACTATTTTTATGACCATTTTCGACAACTTTAAAAAATGTCAAATTTTAGCGTTTTTTGCGCTAAAATCCGTTAAAATCGGTCTAAGAGACTAATTTTTTTTAATTCCACTTAGTTTTTTCGGAAGAACCCAACTGTCATAAATTCGAGCATCTTCGCATTCTGCATCGCGAGATTTCATCGGTTTTTCATCGGATTTTCAAGTTAGAACCCAAATTTCTTACTTCAGAAATAAAAATTTTCGATTTGTTAACGGAATTTCAATTTTTGATGAACAAACACAAACGACGCTGTATCTCTTTCAAAATTTGTACTCCGAAAGAAAAATTCCTTTTAACAACCACTACACCATCAAATTCTTTGATTTAAATTAAGGGGGGTTTACATTTAACTTTTTTTTCATAAAACCACTTTTTAACGCTCTCCCAGACGTATGCCATGTGTTTCCGGTATTGTATTTATATTGTATGTAAGAATGAAAACTTCTGTTTCAATTCTTCCTCATACACAAAATATGTTTCGGCTTGTAATGTCATAAATTTTGGTTTCTTGTTAAATACATGACACTAAATTATGTTAAAAAGGTCTTTAATTCTTATAAAACCAAAATTTAAAGATCTTTTCATTGTAAGTCGGAACAAAATATAAAAAAAAAAATTATCTGGAAACAACACGAATTGAAATTGAAATTGAAAATGAAAATTCAAGAATCAAAATCAAAATTCAAGAATCAAAATGAAAATTCAAGAATCAAAATCAAAATTCAACAAGGAAAATTCCCAGCTCAAGATTTCGAGACAAATCCATTGGTGAGGGATGACTCTTCTGTATCGTCATGATCGAATTATTATTATTCATTATTAATTGATATTATTATTACTGTATTGGGCCTAATATGGTCATTTTTATTATATCGTCTTATATGGCTGAAGTATACTATCTTACAAGAAGATTTGCTTGGAGATAGGGATTATTATTATCATTATCATTATTTTATTATACCTACGATCAAGACTGAAGACATCCTATCAACACACTGGAATAGAACTAAGGAAAATTGATGAAACTTAATGAAAATATGTTATGATTTATTTAAGAAGAATGAATTAATTAATTTATTGAAGAAAGAAGAAAGAAGTTAAGAAGTTTTTTTTATTCAATTATTCCTTCGAAATAATTGTCTCCAAAGCGGGGGGATGTAAGAATGAAAACATCTGTTTCAATTCTTCCTCATACACAAAATATGTTTCGGCTTGTAATGTCATAAATTTGGTTTCTTGTTAAATACATGACACTAAATTATGTTAAAAAGGTCTTTAATTCTTATATGTATATAATCAATGATCAGTGATCACCAAATGTCGAGAAGAAAAACAAAATTTAATAAAAAAAAATTGAGAAAGAAAGTGTTATGTCAAAGAAAACAACAGTTTTTTAGCTTAAATGTATGACAGGTGATGATTTATTTACGATTGTTTCAATATGTAAGCAAACCAAAACGTAAACAAATGATAATGATTGGGTGGAGCCGCCAGCCAATCGAAACGCATAATCACCGTCGTTTTCACCCCGATCTAGCAGTTGTTTCGAGTACCACAAACTCGACGGTGCCGCTTTACAGCGGCTGTTTGTCGTAGTGGAAACAATTTTTTTCCTTCCACGGCCATTCTAGTCTAGATTATAATATAACACCTTACTAATCAGTAATCACTAATTAGTGTCATACCTAAATAATTATTGAGGTTATTTCCAAATGTTCCCCTGATCCCCTTAGAAAAGGTAGTCGTTGTTCGCATCTGGCCATGTTTGTTTGTTTTTTTGGGAATTTGTGGAAAACTGGGATTAAAAACAAAACAAAAAGTTATAGATTTTTTTTTATTCGTTCAATTTAACCTAACAGTTATTTTTCAAGCACATTTGCCATAAATGCATACCGAGCAGCACCAGTTAGCTTTGCTACACTAAAAACATTTGCCATAAATGCATACCGAGCAGCACCAGATAGTTTTGCTACACTAAAAATAAGATACTAGTGGTTATAAAAATAAAAAATTAGATACCTACCGAGTTTCCAGCCGGGATGCATTTCGACTCTGCGCTTCCCAAGGCGGACATGATAGTTAAAACAACGACGAAGAACAAAATCCAAAATGCATCTTTGTTTTATTTGTATAAATTTAGTTTTTTGTTTCCTCTTTTATAACTTTAGTTGACGTAATTTTTTTTAAATTTCACTCTTTAATTGATATGTTTTGCTAATCGGGTGAGAAGGCTGCTTAGTCTTTTGAGGAAGCAACTTTTTTCTTTGCTGCTGGTTCTTAGATAGAAAAAACTATATAAAAGTACTTGTTTGAAGAGCTTCCAAAAACTTCCTTAAAGAGAAGTAACTATATAGGAGGGGGAAGTATATAGGAAGTATAAACTACACCATCAAATTCTTTGATTTAAATTAGGGGGGTTTACTTTTAACTTTTTATTCATAAAACCACTTTTTAATGCTCTCCCATACGTATGCCATGTATTTCCAGACACCCTGTATATAAAAAACTCCATTTTTAGGATGTGCGAATCCCAACGCACACAATATTGAACACCCGAAATCAATTTTTTTTTAGGTAGTTTTAGGATTTTGGGATGGTCTTAATTGAAACAAGCAGATTTAGCGGGTCGAGCTTTCGGAATAATTTATTCCATCATCGGGACCTTTTGAATCTAAATTTAAATAAAATGAAAAGTTTTTGGTAAAAAGTGTAACATTGATAAAATAAATTGCAATTTATTTTATCAATTTATTCATCAATTTATCAATTTATTTTATCAATGTTACACTTTTTACCAAAAACTTTTCATTTTATTTAAATTTAGATTCAAAAGGTCCCGATGATGGAATAATTATTCCGAAAGCTCGACCCGCTAAATCTGCTTGTTTCAATTAAGACCATCCCAACATCCTAAAACTACCTATAATATCTACTGGTCGATAAAAAATCCAATTTTTTTTAATATAAATTTTTTCGATCTAAGAACAAGTATGAAAAAAGAGCCAGCAGCAATGAAAAATTTGCTTAGCAAGTTCCTCAAAATCCCAACCAGACGGCCTTCGCACCCGATTTGCAAAACGTATCGTATTAAAGAGTGAAATTTAAAATTTAAAAAATTACGTCAACTAAAAGTATTAAAGAGTGAAATGTAAAATTTAAAAAATTACGTCAACTAAAATTATTAAAGAGGAAACAAAAACATAAGTTTTATAATACAAAAAACAAAAACAAAGATGCATTTTTGGATTTTGTTCTTTGTCGTTGTTCTAACAATCATGTCCGTCTTGGGAATCACGGAGTTAAGAAGATGCTACAGGCCAGGAGAATGGGTAGGTACCTAATTTTTTATTCTTTTTAACCACTATCTTATTTTAGTGTGTAAAAAAACATTGGTGCTGCTCAGAACAATGCAACAATGAAGGCAAATGCATTTAGAAATAATTACTTCTTTTAGGTTAAATTGAACAAATAAAAAAAATCTCTTTTTGTTTTGTTTTTAATCCCAGCTTCCAAAAATTCCCAAAAATCCAAATATGGTCAAAAGATGACTGTTTGAAAAGCTCAAAATATGATGTGGCAAATTAAAGAATTTTAAAATATTCTTAGAAAAACTGTTTATAACTAACTTTTAAGTCCAAAAGCCCCTGATTTTTCTCGCTATTTGAGGCGAAAACGGTGATCGTAAAGTACACGTCGCAAAATTCCGCCATATTCATCACCGTCCGTATTTCGCCCGTTTTGTTGTCAAGCGAGAAAGCCGAAATTAAGGAGACGTTTTTGTAGTTTTCCATCGCCTTTCCATTTGGCGGTGTGAAAAGGACTTTTTCTATTTTATAAACTGTCGGTTCGGCTTCTACGTCTTCATCGACCGCATTTACCGTATGAAGAAGAGTCCCATGAGCGACATTCGTCCGTAGGCGTCACATTATTCTTAGCAAACTTTTTATCGTCAATATCCTCGACTTTCACGACAACCTGAATTAACTCAAATCCATTCTATTATAAGTCTTCCTCAAACTTTGAGGTTTCGTGCTATATTTAAAGCATTTTATTGTCAACTCCTTCAGCCTCCCTGTCTAAAAATATAAAAATGTTTAGCAAAACATATCAATTAAGAGTGAAATTTAAAATTTAAAAAATTACGTCAACTAAAGGTATAAAAGAGGAAACAAAAAACTAAAGTTTATAAAAATAAAAACCAAAGATGAATTTTTGGATTTTGTTCTTCGTCGTTGTTTTAACTATCATGTCCGCCTTGGGTAACGAAGGTGGGGAGCAAAGCGCCTTGGGAAGCGATGGTGGGCAGCAAAACGCCTTGGGAAGCGATGGTGTGCAGCAAAGCGCCAGGTGCTCGCCGTCTGGACACTCGGTAGGTATCTAATTTTTTATTTTTTTCTAACTACGAGGGGTGTCCAAAAATTAAAGACCTTTTGTATTTTGCCGCCGTACGGGCGAAGTATTCTGCCAGATGAAAACACTAGCTTGTAGCGGGAAGTTCCCCCTTCACATCGCACTTGGTCTCATCTCTCTATCTTATCCAGCGTTGCTACGGCAGCCGTTCGCGATGGACGTCTCGGTGCCGAGTCCCGCCGGTTGTAAGGTTCGCTCCGTCATGCGTTTCCTAAACGCGGAGAAACTTCGCCCGGTCGAAATTCATAGACGTTTGACGGCTATTTATGGCAATGTTATGAATGAGCGCTGTTGTTACGCTAATGTAACGAATGTTATAAATAGCCGTCAAACGTCTATGAATTTCGACCGGGCGAAGTTTCTCCGCGTTTAGGAAACGCATGACGGAGCGAACCTTACAACCGGCGGGACTCGGCACCGAGACGTCCATCGCGAACGGCTGCCGTAGCAACGCTGGATAAGATAGAGAGATGAGACCAAGTGCGATGTGAAGGGGGAACTTCCCGCTACAAGCTAGTGTTTTCATCTGGCAGAATACTTCGCCCGTACGGCGGCAAAATACAAAAGGTCTTTAATTTTTGGACACCCCTCGTACTATCTTATTTTTAGTGTAACAACCATAATTGGTGTTGCTCGCTAAATTGCAATCATGGCCGATGTTATTAGGAAAAATAACTTCTTTGAGGTTAAATTGGACAAATAAATAAAAAAAAAATCTATATCGTTTTGTTTTGTTTTTAATCTCAGTTTTCCATAAATTCCCAAAAAACCGAATATGGTCGAAAGATGACTGTTTGAAAAGTCCAAAATATGACGTGGCAAATTAAACAAAAACTGTAAATAACTTACATTTAGTCCAAAAGTGCCTGACTTTTCTCGCTACTTGAGGCTGAAACGGTGATCGTAAATAACCCGTCGCAAAATTCCGCCATATTCATCGCCGTCCGTATTTCGCCCGTTTTCGCCCGCCGCCGAAATTATCCGGCGAAATATATATCCGAAATTATATATTTTATCCTCGTTATATGTCGACTTCTAATGGTGATAATTTCGAAGATGATTCAGCAGTAGCCAATGCATTTGCTGTGATGTTTAGGTCCAATTTGTCTGCCCCTATGGCTAATCCGTTTTCACCATTTATTCCTAAATCCTGTGATATTTTAAATGACTGTGTTATAAGTGAGACTGTGATTCTTAATAAATTGTTAACCATAGTTCCTAGTGCTGTTCCTGGACCAGACCAAGTACCTGCTATCAGTTTAAAATCTTGCGCTCATAATTTGGTTAAACCGTTGCTTACGTTGTTTACAAGGTCGCTTTCCATAGGGTTGGTACCAGATATTTGGAAAAAGAGTTATATCGTGCCGGTTCACAAAAAGGGTGATAAAACAAAAGTAACTAATTACCGTCCGATCTCTAAATTATCCTGTATTCCTAAGCTCCTCGAATCAATTGTTACCGATCGAATTTCTAGTCAATTTCAGTACTACTTCTGTGATAGTCAGCATGGTTTTGTTCATGGTAGGTCCACTACGACGAATTTATTACTCTATAAGGAATTCATAATTAATAACATAGAAAGTGGTAATCAGGTTGATGTGATCTACACTGATATTAGTAAGGCTTTTGATTCTGTCGATCACTGCCGTCTTCTATATAAATTGAATCTTATTGGGTTTCAGGGTTGTTTGCTAGAATGGTTGCAGTCTTATCTCTATAATAGAACTTCATCTGTTACATTTCGTGATACTTATTCTGATGAGTTTGTGCTAACCTCAGGAGTTCCACAAGGATCTCACCTTGGTCCATGGTTGTTCCTTTTGTACTTTGATGATGTGTTTTCATGTTGCTTAAAATCTTATTCTTTGGCGTTTGCTGACGATGTCAAACTTTACAAACTCATAAGTTCATTAGTGACTGTGTTTCCCTGAATGAAGATCTTGATCGTTTTTCTGAATGGTGCATATTGAATGGTTTAAGAATTGAAATTTCTAAATGTAGCATCATTAGTTTCCATCGTAAGGTGTCTCCCATTACTTATGACTACGTTTGTGGTGGTCAATCTCTTTCTCGTGTGTCGTCTGTTAGGGATCTGGGTGTCATTTTTAGTGATAATGGGTCCTTCTCAGAGCACTTACACGACGTCGTTTCTAGAGCATACCGGATGGTTGGGTTTATTAGGAGAGCAACTAACGATTTTAAAAATGTTAAAGTTGTCAGGTCGTTATACTTTGCTTATGTATATAGTATATTGGATTATGCCAATTTAGTGTGGCGACCTTATCACAAATGTTACTACGATGAACTTGCAAAAATTCAAAGATCTTCAATTAGGCATTTATGTTATATTGAGGGAAGTTGTTATGATTCCAAAACCATCGATGAGTGGAGAGAGCACTTTCATTTAATGTCGCCCTTTAAAAGATTTGTATTTTGGGATCTTGCTTCGTTTTTAAACTTTTAAATGGTATGCTAAATTGTCCGGGTCTGCTCGAGCTCGTCGGTTTTAAAGTTCCTCCACGATCTAGTCGTCATCCTGCTTTCCAGTTCGCGGTCCCATTCCATAGGACTGATTATGGTCGTTACCTGACAATGGGGGGTTTTTTGGATTTAATAAATAGATTGCTTACGGATATAGATTTTTTTAATTGTACCTAATTTATCAGAGTTAAAAGCTTTAATTAGTGATACTGAAATTGATTTGTCTGTGATTATGTGATTATTTATTTATTTAGTTTTATATCCATTGTTAAATTTATCATATTTTAGTGTTATGTGTTGTGTTATGTTTATTTAATTAGTTTAATTAGTATAGTCATTGTATTCCATTCATGCTATTTAGGTAGCAATACCTGTAAGCATTAAATAAATAAATAAATAAATAAATAAATAAATAAATAAATTAAGGAGACGTTTTTGTAGTTTTCCATCGCCTTTCCATTTGGCGGTGTGAAAAGGACTTTTTCTATTTTATAAACTGTCGGTTCGGCTTCTACGTCTTCATCGACCGCTTTTACCGTATGAAGAAGAGTCCCATGAGCGACATTCGTCCGTACACCCAGCGTCACATTATTCTTAGCAAACTTTTTATCGTCAATATCCTCGACTTTCACGACAACCTGAATTAACTCAAATCCATTCTATTATAAGTCTTCCTCAAACTTTGAGGTTTCGTGCTATATTTAAAGCATTTTATTGTCAACTTGTGCTCTCCTTCAGCCTCCCTGTCTATTCTACCAGCAACTTTCAATACAGCATAATTATCATCTTTTCTATTCAATGTAAATAAACCATCTTCATTTCCATCTAAAAATAACACAATTAGATTTCTTTTAAAAGAAGTAAAATAAACATACAAGTTATTAGGTAGGCTATTTTGGCATTTTCACCAACGTCAGCATCTTCAGCTTTGATTTTTCCGACTTCGGTACCTTCCGGTTGTTCTTCCTTCAAGTAAAACTTAACAGGCTCTTCATCCTTTCAAAAATAAGAAATTAAAATTCTACATCATAATAAAAATTTTTTTTTCTTACCATGGACCGTTTAAAAATGGGCTCGTTATCATCAATGTCAGTGACGCTTATTTTAAGTTGTCTTGTAGCATGCTGAGGAACAATACCGGAGTCTTGAGCGACCAAATAATTGTGTAATCGCTCTTTATTTCTCTGTCTAAAAGCTCTTTTGTTGTTATAAGCCCAGTAACAGCATCAATGCTGAATGCCAGCGAATCTGATTCGTCGGGCAAAAAGCTAAACCTCTAATTAAGGTATTTACTGTAACTGAAGTCGACTTTTTTCTATTTATCAAAGTCAAAAGTTATGATTATGAATATGAATACAAATAAATATGAATACACCCAACTCCGGCTCAGATTTCACTCATTTTATGATCCCATTTTCTGCATATAAATTTTCATTCCCAATCTTAAAAAATAAAATTTAAATTTAAATAAAAAATAAAATTTAAATAAACCAAAAAATGGAGCGAAAAACAAATTATTCATGGTTAAAATGAAAATTAAACAAATTTCATAGAAGAAAAAAGTATAAAAGAAAAGGTTTAAAAAATCTTGATATAAATAAAAAAAATAATTATGCAGTTTTGGACTTGTTTCCTAGTTCTTGCTTTTGTTGCCTTTGTCGTCGGATGCGGTCCACAAGAGAAACCCGAAGGGGTAAGGTTTATTTTAATATTTTGTTCATTAAAATAATAATTATTTTTAGTGTAAACCTTCCTTGCCGTGGCCTTGCGGCAACTAAGCAAATATTATGTACCTACAAATAAAAATTGAGAAAAATAAATTAATTACATAAAAGAATGTTTGAAATCGAAACTTCCTCCTTCAGGAACTGGGACGCCGGTTTTATGGATCGCTTTTATGTCTAAAATTTTGTATTCGATTTCAGCGTTTTGATCATGATCTATTGCTTTAACTGTAACGACAGTTTTTCCTTTTTCGGTCTTTTCAGAAATATGACGGACGTAGTTCGAATCTGGGAGGAAATATGGAGATTTGTTGTTTATATCTTGTATGTTGACAGTGACTGTCGTTTGAGCGGTTTCGCGAATCGGTGAACCGCTGTCGACAGCCAAAACCGTTATGGCGTATCTCATCGTCTTTGTTACATCCGGATCTAATATAGCAGCTGGCGAAACTGTTATAACTCCAGACGTTTGGTTTCTTTGGAAATTGTCGCCACCGTTGGACAATTTATAGCGAACCGAAGAATCTGGACCGTCTGGATCGGTCGCTCTGTCTTTGACCAAAACATCGCCTTCTTTCGCTGTTTCTGCGAGAGTCACATTATAAGGGACATCGCGAAAAACTGGCCTTTGATTCCCAGGGACTCCAACGCGTACAAAAACAGGAACATCAGCATGAAATTGAGGATAACCTTTAAATAAATTGTAATAAAATTAGGTTTTGAAAAAAAAAAATTTACCATCATCAAAAGCACGGATCATAAGTTCATATTGTCCTCTTGAAGTATGACTTGAGCTTACAGGACTTAAAATCGTTATTTCTCCACTGTTTTCATTTAAAGATAAAATATCTGAGTTGCTTGTTAAAATTTTATTGGTTATTTTGCTTTCTCCATCTTTGTTAGCATCAAGAGCCTGACGAATAGTTGGGGTTGAAAACTTATGGCTCCTTCAAATAAACCTTTAAATAAATTGGAATAAAATTAAGTTATGAAAAAAAAATTATATTGTATCTTTAAAAAAAAAGAAGAAAAAAAAATTATCCGTAAAACTTGGCGTCCTTTTTCCCCACCTAACAACGAGAGTCTCGCTAATCCGACCGTTGGAATTTTTAAGAACCCTGTAATTCCATAAAATGGAGTCTTTTTATCACATTTTTGATATCGATAATCCCACTTCTGATATCGATAATCCCACTTCTGATATAGGATATCTCACTACTGATTTTGATTATTCCATTTCTGATTATGGTTTTCCAACTTCTGACATTGCAAAATTACTGGAGGACCTAATAATATTAAACTTCTCATTTACGGTATTTATTGTGACTAAAGTCGACTTTTTTCTATTTATCAAAGTCAAAACTTATGATTATGCGAATACACATAAATATGAATACACCCTCATATTATGATCCCATTTTCGGCATATAAGTTTTCACTCGCCATCTTCAAAAAATAAAAATTTAAATACCTAAACAAAAAATGGAGCGTAAAAAAATTATTAATGGTTAAAATGAAAATTAAACGAAATTTCATGGACCACGTAAGAAAAAAGAAAATTACCTATAAAAGAAAAGTTAAAAAGATCTTAATTTAAAGTAAAAAATAATCATGCAGTTTTGGACTTCTTTCCTAGTTCTTGCTTTTGTTGCCTTTTTCGTCGGGGGCGGAGTCAATGGTGAACCCAATGGTGGGGTAAGGTTTAATTTAATATTTTGTTCATTGAAAATAATATTATTTTTTAGTGCCGCGGTTCCCATTGCTACGAACAAGAGGCGACCGAATAGATGAAGAAAAATAATATGTGCAAATAAAGATTGAAAAAAATATAATAAACTTACAAAAAAAAATGTTTGAAATCAAAACTTCCTCCTTTTCATCTAAAATTGACGTAACGACGGTTTTCCGAACATTAGAGCATCTTTTGACGGAATACAACAATAAACTGGTTTTTTCGTTAGGTTCTTGACATTTAAATTGACTTAGGAACATAAATATCTAATTTATGGTAATCATAGAGGGTTTGAGTCCGTTTTTCATGGTGGAAGCCCTTTTCCAGTCGTATCTGGCGCTTTCGAATCCGCTCAGCTCCCTCGTGAGGGGCTCGATGTGCTGCGAACTCTGCTTTTTGATGCACGGAAGGGCCCTTAGCCGCACTTGAAACTCTCGTTTGAATTTTTCCTACGATTCTTTACTTATAAAAATCTTAATTTTTAAAATAAACTTACATTGTAAATACCGTAAATGAAAGGGTTGCAGCAACTGTTGCTCATGGCAAGCCAATCAAAACCGAAGAAAAATATGTTAATAAAACGATACCCGAAAAATTTAATTTTCATTACATATTACTAAGAGTTATTTATGGAAGATTTCATCTTACTCGTTTATGTCGTGAAAATCTGATGATCTGAGATCCTGAAAATCAATTTTTGATCATTTTTTTTTTTTAATTTTTTGAAAAAGATACAGTCAACAGAATAATGATGTAATGGGTGGGGGTGGGGGGGGGGGGGTATTTTGGACTAATGGAATATGGATACCTGGCGGTCGGATTATCGGGGTTCTCTTCGTCTAACGTGAAAATAAGGACGGATTAACAGTGTCATTGAATCACTTATTGTCGGATAACCGAGGTTTTGTTTGTTGTACATGGAAAAAAAAAAATTCAAAAAGGACGCCATTTTACGAAATTACAGGTTCATTGAAACACGGTCGGATTAACAAGGTATTGTTGGGAGGGGAAAAAAAGAATGCCAATTTTTACGGATTAATGGGGCTTAGATATTTGACTGTCGGATTAATGGGGTTTGGAGTCTTGAAGTCGGATTATGAAGGTTCTACAAGATAAAGAGACCCCTAATACGGATTAACAGGGTTGCTCAAATCTCTAATGTTCGGAAAACCGTCGTTACGTCAATTTTAGACGAAAAAGAAGTCCTTAAAACCGGCGTCCCAGTTCCTTAAGGAGGAAGTTTTGATTTCAAACATTTTTTTTTTTTTTTTTTTTTTTGTAAGTTTATTATATTTCTTTCAAATTTCAATCTTTATTTGCACATATTATTTTTCTTAATCTAAAGAAATGGTCGCCTCTTGTTCGTAGCAATGGCGACCGCGGCACTAAAATAATATTATTTTCAATGAACAAAATATTAGAATAAACCTTACCCCACCATTGGGTTCACCATTGACTCCGCCCCCGACGAAAAAGGCAACAAAAGCAAGAACTAGGAAAGAAGTCCAAAACTGCATGATTATTTTTTACTTTAAATTAAGATCTTTTTTAACTTTTCTTTTATAGGTAATTTTCTTTTTTCTTACGTGGTCCATGAAATTTCGTTTAATTTTCATTTTAACCATTAATAATTTTTTTTACGCTCCATTTTTTGTTTATTTAAATTTTTATTTTTTATTAAAATTAAAATTTTATTTTTTGAGGCGAGTGAAAACTTATATGCCGAAAATGGGATCATAATATGAGGGTGTATTCATATTTATGTGTATTCGCATAATCATAAGTTTTGACTTTGATAAATAGAAAAAAGTCGACTTTAGTCACAATAAATACCGTAAATGAGAAGTTGTATATTATTAGGTCCTCCAGTAATTTTACTGTGTCAGAAGTTGGATAACCGATATCAATTTGTGTAGCCATTTGTGATATTTTAATTTATTTATAAATATAAAAAACCGTTTTTCTTTTTGTACATAATGCACTCAAGGAATAAAATTAGAATATTAACAATTTATATTTATTATCACAAAATCATCTATTTTACATGATTTACATTATTTACAGTATAATAAATTAAAAAATGAGTTTTAAAGCTATTACTTTTGATTTGTCGAATGGCTATTGACAGTCTTATCTGATTCGTTGCCATCTGAAATGAAAGGTTAAAATTTTTTTTATTTTTAAAAATGAGTTACTTGTTGTATGAGCAGCAAAGGACGCAACCGGAGATCATGGATGCGATTCCGATAAAGGAGGCGATGCCAAGGAGGCAGAGTTGGACCCAAGTGATTTTCGCTGTCGCTAAATTAGGAGCGCATCTTTGGACACCTTGGACGTTATATTTTCTGTATATTTCTGCCATTTCCGGATTGTTTTCGGCCATAAGTTTTTCCATTTCTTTGATGTCAAACGTTTTTGTGCCGACAAGTTGAAAACATGAGCTGAAATGATAAATAGACAATTGTGTAATTATATTTTTGGCTTTTACCTTGTGGAGCTGAAATCTAAGCTTCCATCGAGTTTGGAGAGGAATAAAGTATCGTAAATGTTAAGAGATGCTTGAGATCCTAAAGCATTTTCTATTTCCTTCTTAAATTCTGGCAAGTTCGCTTTTACTTCTGAAGGTGGAAGTGAAAAAACGAATTTCATTAAACCTCGATCTCTGACTGCATAAATCTAAAAATAAAATAAATATTATTCATTTAGTCATTGGCTGATGACAACAAAAATTTTCCTTTAATTGCTGTAATAAAATTTTTTTAACAACTATAAAATTTGAATTTTTATAATTGATAATGAAAGTTTTCTGGTTATCTAAAGCATACAAATATAAATCAGCCACGTGGAAACAGGAAATTTAAACATTTAAGAAAAATGAAGTTTTGGACGTTTTCGGTGGCTTTTGCCTTTATTGCCTTTTGCCTCGGAGGTGGAGTAAATGGTGAACCAGTAAGTTTAATAATATCATTAAAACTTTATTACAAAAATCCGTTATTTTATTTTCAGTGCCTTCATGGTGAATGCCCAGAACACGGTAAGACAGGCTAGATTAGAGCAAAATAATAAAAATCCATAAAAGAATATAAACTATGTAGCTTCATATATCAGAAATAAATTGAGATAAATAAAACTATGCATTTTATTATCTTTTACTTCTTATGAATCATTTAAATAATAATAGCTATCAAAACACTCCTTGTAAAAATCACCCAGCCTTGCAAAAAGCCTTTTACAGCGGCCAGAAAAAGTATGATATCAACTTCCCCGCCCTCCGATGTACACTGTAAAGAAAGAGATAAGATTTATTGCTTGGTGGGGCGGAACGCTACCTCATCCCTAGATTTTTCCGGATTTTCAGACATATAATTCCCATTTTTACTGCATTTTCAAGATTTTTCCTCACTTTTTTACAGGTTGAATTTTTTTGAATTTCTCAATTTGGTTATGGCTTGTTACTCAGCAAAAAATTAAAAATTAAACCAGAAAACAAATGGTTAAAATAAAAATTGAACGAAATTTTACGGTAAACGTAAGCGACATTGGTTATTTATGGATTAACAGCACTATTTGTAGAATTTCGACTTTTTATTGGAACATGTTTCAACCTCTTCAGGATTTTTTACAAATAAAATGATTTCCTTTTTTTATTATTAAAACAAATTCGCACATTTTTGTTTATTTTGGACAGTCCAGGGCAGTTGTATAATGTCGCAGCCCTTTAGTAGAATTAGCCTCTTTGCAAAACGCCGCCGTTTTAATAAAAACGTTGAATGACAATACGCCTGGTCGATTTCCTACCTTTTGTAAAAACGCTGAATGTGCTGAGCCTTTTTGCTAAAATATTTTAATTTTACAAAGAGGCTAATAGCGGCTAAAAACCGTATTTCTCACCCCAAGAAACGTCTAAAACCACATTTCGAGCAATTTTAAAAAATAAAAATTTCAAACGGCTCACCGTTCTGTAAAACGGCAGACGACTCCTCGCCTTTTAGATTCATTATTTTTTACAAAAAGGCTGAAATCGACTAGGCGGATTGCCATTCAACGTTTTATTCCTCAAAACGGCGGCGTTTTGCAAAATGGCTAATTCTACAAAAAGGCTACGACATATACAAGGTGTCCCAACTAGTGTGGACCAGCTACTTTACCGCAAAGCGTTTAGCCCCAGAGAGAAAAGTTAAACCCCCCTTATTTTTGGACAAGGAATCAACTCCATTTGGTAGATTTTGGATATGGTATACAGGGTGGCTCAGAGAGGTGCCAATATCGTTATTAAATTGGAATCCTGTTTTATGCTTTTAATCGATCCTAAGCAAAATTTTAAGCTACTTTTAGTTTGGTCATTTATTCGATTGGAGCAAGTTAGAAACTAGTTATTAGTTAAGTATTAGTAAGAAATTAATAGTTAAAAACTAGTTACTAGTTAACTATTTGTTAGAAATTAATAGTTAGAAGTTAACTATTTGTTAGAAACTAGTTAGTCGTTAACTATTAAAGTTATCTTTAAATTAGAACAAACCAAAATCGGTTTTTTTAATAGTTTTTTCTATCCAAGAGCCAGCAGCAAAGAAAAAGTTGCTTCCTCAAAAGCCGAACGAGGCGGCCTTCGCACCCGACTAGCAAAACATATCAATTAAAGAGTGAAATTTAAAATTTAAAAAATTACGTCAACTAAAGGTATAAAAGAAGAAACAAAAAACTAAATTTTATAAAAATAAAACCAAAGATGCATTTTTGGATTTTGTTCTTCGTCGTTGTTCTAACTATCATGTCCGCCTTGAGAGGCGCAGAGTCGCAGAATTGCATCCCGTCTGGATACACGGTAGGTTCCTAATTTTTTTATTTTTTTAACCACTAATATCTTATTTTTAGTGTAACAACCATTACTGGTGCTGCTCGCAAAATTGCAATTATGGCGTATGTGTTTGAAAAATAACATTGAGGTTAAATTGAACGAATAAAAAAAAATCTATATCTTTTTGTTTTGTTTTTAATCCCAGTTTTCCAAAAATTCCCAAAAAACCAAATATGGTCAAAAGATGACTGTTTGAAAAGCCCAAAATATGACGTGGCAAATTAAAGAAAAACTGTAAATAACTTACTTTTAAGTCTAAAAGCGCCTGATTTTTCTCGCTATTTGAGGCTGAAACGGTGATCGTAAAGTACCCGTCGCAAAATTCCGCCATATTCATCGCCGTCCGTATTTCGCCCGTTTTGTTGTCCAGCGAGAAAGCCGAAATTAAGGAGACGTTTTTGTAGTTTTCCATCGCCTTTCCATTTGGCGGTGTGAAAAGGACTTTTTCTATTTTATAAACTGTCGGTTCGGCTTCTACGTCTTCATCCACCGCATTTACAGTATGAAGAAGAGTCCCATGAGCGACATTCGTCCGTACACCCAGCGTCACGTTATTCTTAGCAAACTTTGGCTCGTTATCGTCAATATCCTCGACTTTCACGACAACCTGAATTTCACTCAAATCCATTCTATTATAAGTCTTCCTCAAACTTTGAGGTTTCGTGCTATATTTAAAGCATTTTATTGTCAACTTGTGCTCTCCTTCAGCCTCCCTGTCTATTCTACCAGCAACTTTCAATACAGCATAATTATCATCTTTTCTATTCAATGTAAATAAACCATCTTCATTTCCATCTAAAAAAAAGAAAAAAAAAAAATTAGATTTCTTTTAACAGAAGAAAATAAACATACAAGTTATTAGGTACGCTATTTTGGCATTTTCACCAACGTCAGCATCTTCAGCTTTGATTTTTCCGACTTCGGTACCTTCTGGTTGTTCTTCTTTCAAGTAAAACTTAACGGGCTCTTCATCCTATCAAAAATAAGAAATTAAAATTCTACTTCATAATAAATTTTTTTTTTTACTTACAATGGACCGTTTAAAAATGGGCTTGTTATCATCAATGTCAGTGACGCTTATTTTAAGTTGTCTTGTAGTATGCTGAGGAACAATACCAGAGTCTTGAGCGACCAAAATAATTGTGTAATCGCTCTTTTTTTCTCTGTCTAAAAGCTCTTTTGTTGTTATAAGCCCAGTAACAGCATCAATGCTGAATGCCAGCGAATCTGATTCGTCGGGCAAAAAGCTAAACCTCACTTGGCCCTCAAGCGAATTCGGATTATCCGGATCTGTAGCGGTCACTCTAAATACTGGAGATCCAATAACTGAATCCTAGAAGAAAAAGTTAATGATAACCTAAAAATAAATAATTTACTTCAGAAATATAAGCCATTTCGTTCAACGTGGGATGAATAAACATAGGGACTCCATCGTTAGAATTGACGTCGCCCACAAAAATTCTTATGTGGACATCAGAAAATAAACTCGGCTCTCCTTGATCTTGAGCCCTCACTGTAATCATGTACGGTTCCGTCCTTCCCTTTCCAGTTAAGGCCTTATTCGTTGATATTTCTCCACTCGTTTTATTTATTTTAAACAAACCTAAATCAATTTATTTATTTATTTATTTCATTTTATATTTTACCTGATGATTCTGGTTGGTGTACAATCTCATAGTGAACCCGACCGTCTTCTCCTTTGTCTAAATCAGTGGCAGAAACATTTAAAACTGAAGTATCTTCGGGTACATTTTCTAAAACTACCGCTGAATATTCTTCTGAGCTAAATATCGGCTTGTTGTCATTGACATCCAAAATTTCAACAACAATCTACAATAAAATGACTAAAAATGTTTAAATTAAAAAAATTAAAATTACAGGGACGGAGCTTCTTCTTTGGTTAGCTCCTCCTTGAGGTGTGTCTGATGCTAAGGCGATGAGTTGTAGCTTTTCTTGTTTTTCTCGATCAATTGTCCCATTTCCAGAAACAGTGATTGCCCCAGAGATTGGATCAATGGTGAACAAAGAAGCGCTTTCTCCACTTAAAGAATATTTGACATCTCCATAACCTAACGTTGTATTTTTTTCATCTCCATCGATAGCCTTGACTTCAAGAACAACAGTACCTTTTGCAGCCGATTCATATATTTGTCCTTTATAACTCTACATAAAGAATTATTTTACAATGTTTTAATAATATTTATAATTACAGTTTTCTCAAATTGTGGGGTATGATCGTTGATGTCTTCAACATTAAGATGAACTTGAGCTATACTCGATTTTTTCCCATCTATTGATGTAGCTTCCACTCTAAATGATATAGTCTACAAAAAAAAGGTAAAAGAAAGTAGTTTTTAAAATTAAAAATTACCTTATCAATCATAGTTTCATAATCGATACGTTTTAAAGTGACGATGCTTCCACTACTGTCCAGAATGATTGCTGGAGGGATGGGAGGTATCAAATTGAAACGATTTATAGGGATATTGTTGGTTGGGTCGACAGCAGAAAGGGTAAAGATTGGACTTCCGACTGGCCTTTCTTCTTGGAAGTTGATGTTGATTATTGGGTCAATCGCCGACCAACCGCCCACAGTGAATTTTGGATTCTGCTCATCATAAGCTTGGATGTACAAAGTGACTTCCACTGAAAATAAATGATCAAAATGATTTAAAATGGGAAAAAATGTTTACCTTTTGTTTTCTGCTCTTCAACATTTATGGCGGCATTTATATCACGGGCGCCGACGTTTAAAATAATTACGGCTGCTTCCTGATGGCTCAGGGTGGAATTCACTTTTATCTCTCCAGTGATCGAGTTAATTCTTAAAATTGAAAATAAATAAATTTTAGACATTTCCTACTATATGATTTTTATAGTTTATTTATTTTTTTATTTGAAATTCATAAAACTCTTGAGGTCATCCCTCTTCTGATATCAATTATCCTACTTCTGATATAGGTTATCCCACTTCTGATACCGTAAATTTTCCGAAGGACCTTATATTAACCCACTTCTGATATCGTTTATCCCATTTCAGAAATCGCAAAACTACCGTAGGACCTAATACTATCCCACTTCTGATGTCGGTTATCCCACTTCTGATATTGGTTATCCCATTTTTGATAATATAGGTTATCCCACTTCTAATATAGGTCATCCCTCTTCTGACATGGCAAAATTACTGGAGGACCTAATAATGTATAACTTCTGATTACGGTATTTACTGTAACTAAAGTCGACTTTTTTCTATTTATCAAAGTCAAAACTTATGATTATGAATATGAATACACAAAACAATATGTACCTACAAATAAAAATTGAGAAAAATATAATTAACTTACATAAAAGAATGTTTGAAATCGAAACTTCCTCCTTCAGGAACTGGGACGCCGGTTTTATGGATCGCTTTTATGTCTAAAATTTTGTATTCGATTTCAGCATTTTGATCATGATCTATCGCTTTAACTGTAACAACAGTTTTTCCTTTTTCGGTCTTTTCAGAAATATGACGGACGTAGTTCGAATCTGGGAGGAAATATGGAGATTTGTTGTTTATATCTTGTATGTTGACAGTGACTGTCGTTTGAGCGGTTTCGCGAATCGGAGAACCGCTGTCGACAGCCAAAACCGTATGGCGTATCTCATCGTCTTTGTTACATCCGGATCTAATATAGCAGCTGGCGAAACTGTTATAACTCCAGACGTTTGGTTTATTTGGAAATTGTCGCCACCGTTGGACAATTTATAGCGAACCGATGAATCTGGACCGTCTGGATCGGTCGCTCTGACTTTGACCAAAACATCGCCTTCTTTCGCTGTTTCTGCAAGAGTCACATTATAAGGGACATCCCGAAAAACTGGCCTTTGATTCCCAGGGACTCCAACACGTACAAAAACAGGAACATCAGCATGAAATTGAGGATAACCTTTAAATAAATTGTTATAAAATTAAGTTTTGAAAAAAAATTTACCATCATCAAATGCACGGATCATAAGTTCATATTGTCCTCTTGAAGTATGACTTGAGCTTACAGGACTTAAAATCGTTATTTCTCCACTGTTTTCATTTAAAGATAAAATGTCTGAGTTGCTTGTTAAAATTTTATAGGTTATTTTGCTTTCTCCATCTTTGTCAGCATCAAGAGCCCTGACGAATAGTTGGGGTTGAAAACTTGTGGCTCCTTCTCTGACTGTCCGTTGATACTGCGGCATTTCCCAGACTGGAGGGTTATCGTTGATGTCAGTGAGGCTGACTAAAAGTGCTACGGTGCTCACTCGTCCTCCCCCATCACGTGCCTCAAGGCTGAGAGAATACGATTTTTGTTTTTCATAATCTACCTCTGAAAATTTTAATTTTAATTGATGACTAAAGTAATATCTAAATTACTATTTGTTAGGTATAGATTTCCTTTAAAAGGATCTGTGTTGAATTTGTTGGTTCCAAAACCTCGAAGAGAATAAACGATGGCACCGAAGTCACCGCTGTCGATATCAGTCGCTGTTATGTTGGCGATATTTGTTCCGATTTGAAGGTTTTCTGGGATCGTAAAGCTGTAACTCGATTGATTGAAAATCGGCGAATTATCGTTGGCATCAAAAATGTTCACTGTCACGTCGCTTGATGATACTTCCAAAATTTCTCCCTAAAATTAATTTATAAAAAATTATTTGGGTCCGCCAAGTTTTTAGGAGGTTAACAGATAGCTTGATAAAAATGGCAGGAAAAGAAGAAAGGAAACCCAGAATAAAAAGGGTTTTTACACTTATGCTTACGGCTAAAAAGGGCATTGATTCGTCCAATGAAAATAAGCCAACAAAATTACTAAGTTTCAAACTGAAAATATGGTCTGCTACTTTGACCGGTAAAAGGGGTTTGCTAAAAAGTTAGGCAATCAAATTTAAACAAACCTGTTTTGTTTCAACAGAAGCAGAAATTGTAATTTGAATTTGTTTTACACCAGAATCATAATCTAGGCCAGTGTTATCTTTAAGTCTAACAACGACAGGCGTTCTTCCATAAGCGACTTCTGGTTCCACGCTAAACCACTCAAGCGCTCTTCTGTCATTTGACTTCAGTTCTAAAGAATACAGAGAATTTTCTCCCAAATCTTCATCCGATACAACCATATCTAATCCTGGAAGAGGCGTCCCTAATCCTAAAAAAGCATGTTACAGCATGAAAAGATAACCTGTGATAACTAACCTATATCTTCGGAGACATTAATGTGGAAGTAAGGCGATTAAACTTTGGTATTTGATCGTCAACATCTGTATAACGATAGTGACTCTTTCTCTGCTGAAATCTCCAGGCAATTCGTTATTTATAAGTTCGGTGGCGACCACATAAAATGTATAGACGCCGCCATTTTGTAATACTAAAGGATGCTCTCGGTCAATCGGTATATGACTAGTGATCAGAGTATTCCTTGACATTTTAAAATATCCAAGTTCATCTCCCTCCAGAGATAATATCACACTCCTCGGCTCGCCCAAATCTCCATCTTTGGCTTTAACTTGAAGAACTTGAAAACCTGGAGATGTGTTTTCTTGAAGAGTCGCAGAATATGGTGCATTTAGGAAGACAGGAGGTTGATCTTGAACATCTTTTATGCTTATGGCGACGTTTGCCATGGCGTAAAGAGGTTTTTCTTTGTTATTATCGCTCGCTTTCAATGCCAGACTATATGATGAAAGCTGCTCGAAATCCAATGGCTTTTTTAAAATGAGGACCCCTTTATAATTTCCATCGCTTATCTGAAAAATAAACATTAATAAAAACAAGTGATGGGAAGAAAAATTACTTTTTCTGTATTTATGGTAAATGTATCACAGCCTCCAGAAACACAGGAAAGCGTTATTTCTGAATTCTGAGCAGCATCAGCATCAACAATGGTTATATTTGAAAAAATTTCACTCCCAGGTTTGGTATTTTCCATTAAAACGACTGAGTATGGTCGCCCGAGAAATTCTGGGGTGTTGTCGTTTACGTCTAAAACTGGGATTTCTCGGCGTAAAGAGACTGTATTTGGTTCAGCGCCTCCCACAGATTCATCTAAAAAAAAATTATTTTGAATTTTTTTAAAGCTGTATGCTTACCGGTGATGCTTATGATGACTTCTAAAATGTCTTCGGTTTCGCGGTCGAGCGGTTTGACCAACGAGACGATTCCGGAGGAACGGTCGACTTCGAAATGTTGACCGCTGATCGAGTAGTGGACTGGTGAGCCTTCTGGATCCTGCCCACGTAAGCGATAAACTGGAGCTCCTACTTGACTGTCTTCAGGTAAAGAAAAGCGACTCATGTCTCCACCTGGAAGAAACTGCGGCGCTCGGTTTACAGCGGATTCGACCGTCGCCAACAGCCAAAATAACCCGCTGATGGCCGCTATCCACATCGTTCTAAAATCAAAAGTTTTATAAAACAACAAAAATCACACAATTGACCAAAAAATCTATGTTAGACTTGGTTCACTTTATTACCAACAGAGCTCACAGAGAAACCGTCATAACCTTTTTATAACCTCATGAAGGTCTCTGTGCTTTCATTGGCTATCATGAAGCTTTGCAACAAAAAATCTTTGTAGGCAAAATTATTTTTAGATTTTGACCTTTGAACGTTCAAAATGCCACAGGTTCTCATTAATTTTTTTTTAAATAATTTAAACCGCAAATTGGTCTAAACCAACGGAGGTGATTGTTCTTGCTAAGCAGTTAATTAAATAAAGATTTAGGTCATGTTTATTCAGAAACTAGGTAAAAGAAGACTCTCAACCTACATTCTGACATTTTCAATCATTTAATCTCTCAAAGAGAAGTTTGACCAAAAATCTATGTTAGACTTAGTTCACTTTATTACCAACAGAGCTCACAGTCACAGAGAAACCATAACCTTTTTATAACCTCATGAAGGTCTCTGTGCTTTCATTGGCTTGTAATACCCTAAATGTACAGTTCTTGGGTCTGCCAGGGCCCTGGAAAATTGATTAAATATTGATCTGAATATCCCCCCCATTTATGAGAAAGTTTGCAGGGCTTTTTCCGTTTTTTCCGAATTTCTTTTAGTGGTCAATATTTTTAATTAAAACGAAAAAAAAAAAAAAAGCATGTTAGGCAACCGAAGAAAATCAATTATTCAGCCAGTAAAGAACGGATCTATGGCTCGGAGGGATTTATGCAAATAACGAAAAATAATCGCCTGAGGTGAATTAATAAAGAAGTCAAAGACCCTTCTCTCATATTGGCTCATTCTTTTCCTTTAATGACGCCTATCACTTCTACGCCTTCTGAATAACAAAAAGGAAGATCCGAAAGATTTGTCAAAGCTCGCAGCATCCGAATTAAGGAAATAAGAACGTGAAAGTTGCCACGTAACGGAGATGGAGTTCACAGTTACCTAACTATCCCGACCCCCTTCAACGCTTACCTACTCGACGTTTTTTATTAACCGGCTGCGGTTTTATCTTAACTACTTTTAATTCTGTTTAATAGTTGGACTTTAATTAAGACATTCTTCAGGCAATAATCCCAAAAAATTTCTTCTAAAGATGGTGAATAAGAAAGTGGGGTTACAACTGGACAATCGAGGAAAATTACCCATAACTCCATGAGAAGGGTATAAAGCGCTCAAAAAACTCGAAAAAACGTGTTTTTTTACGCCTAAAAATCGAGGAAAACTATCCTAAACGCAATAAAAAGATGTTAAACGCCCGAACATCTAATAAAACGGGTTAACACCTAGGAAAAAAATACAAAACTCGTTAAAAAAGGTGTTAAACACTAAAAATCCCGGTAAACGGGTGTTTTAACACCAGAAACCAAGGAGAACAAATATCCAAAACAGGCATAAAACGATGTTAAAACTCGAAAAAAACGGGTGTTTTTACGCCTAAAAATCGAGGAAAACTATCCTAAACGCAATAAAAAGATGTTAAACGCCCGAAAATCTAATTAAACGGGTTAACACCTAGGAAAAAAATGCAAAACTCGTTAAAAAAGGTGTTAAACACTAAAACTCCCGGTAAACGGGTGTTTTTACGCCAAAAAATCGAGGAAAACGATCCTTAAACGCAATGAGGATGTTAAACGCCCAATACCCGATAAAACAGGCGAGGGTGGAGGAAAGCGTCCCAAAACCTGATAAAAAGATGTTGAAAGCCCGAAAATCTAATAAAACAGGTTAACATATACCTAAACTAGGAAAAAAATCCAAAACGAGATGTTAAACGCTAAAACTCCCGGTAATCGGGTGTTTTGACACCAAAAACCAAGGTGAACAAGTATCCTAAACAGGCTTAACGATGCTAAACACACGAACATCTAATAAAACGGGGTTTTCTGGACTATAAACCTAGGAAAATAATTCGAAACTCGTTAAAAAGGATGTTAAACACTTAAAAAACCCGGAGAAACGGGTGTTTTTACGGGCGCAGTGAAACTGCCCACCGATAATCCTTTACCTGGAAGGGTTTCGACGAAAACAAAAATATGGACCATGAAATTGCCCACCAACTTCTTATCAGTATTGACCGTGAAATGGCCGAAGAAGTAAAATTATTTTAAGTGAGCGAGGCCGAGAAGTTCTCCTCGTGAGCGGTGCAAAGTTTCACTTTGAAAAAGAACTTAAATCTGGAGACAAATTTTGGCGATGCTCGAATCATAAACGTGGTTGCAAAGCAAAAATATGGACCAGTGGTTAGTTAATCAATTAGTTATTATTTTTAATCTACTGATCTTTATGTTATTTTTAAAATTAAGGAATGCAATTCATAATAAGTAGAAGTGAGGAACACCACAACCACCAAGTTCAATCATCCTCAACTCACATCAAACAAAATAAAACAGTTGAAAGACGGCACCTTGAATAGGGTTGATTTTTTAACCCTAATAGGAAATTTTAATAAAATTTCAAAAAAACCAAAAATAATAATTAATTAATTAAAATAACAAGTAAACTGGACAAATAAATAATTATTTTATGAATTTTTTTTTTCCTCTTCCATACTTGGTTCATGATTCTTATCAACTGGAGTGGGCAATTTAGTGATTCGGATTTTGGGGAGGCATTTCTTTGGTGGGCAATTTCACGACCAAAAAAGGTCTTCAGGTAAAAAAGTGGGCAGTTTAGGACCGCCCGTTTTTACACCGAAAATCAAGGCAAACTATTCAAAACACGCTTAATATGATGATAAACGCCCGATCACCCGATAAAATGGTGTTTTGACACCAAAAACCAAGGTGAAGAAGTATCCAAAATAGGCTTAAAACGATGTTAAACGCCCGAACATCTAATAAAACGGGGTTTTCTGGACTACAAACCTAGGAAAATAATTCGAAACTCGTTAAAAAGGGTGTTAAACACTTTAAAACCCGGAAAAACGGGTGTTTTTACACCGAAAATCGAGGCAAACTATTCAAAAGACGCTAAAAAAGATGTTGAACGCCCGATCATTCGATAAAAACGGTGTTTCTAGACCCGAAAATCGAGAAAAACGTCATGAAACCCATTAAATAGGGTTTTAAGAGCGAGACTTTTCCCTCAAAGCGGAACACTCGTCTATCCCACTCGAGACTGTGAGGAAAACGGGACATAACCCGGGACTGTCCCGCGTCACGTAACCAATTTGAGGTCGCTCCATTCATAAAATCGAGTCATTTTACAACTCGATGTTAATTTAGAATCAGAAAAAAAAGGAAGAAAAAAAAAAGATTCGGGTCGTTTAGACGTCTAAAAAGAGAGAGAGCAAATAACGGGATGGAGGTCTCACAGCATTCTTCGTGGAGACAAAAAGTTTTTATATCATTTTGTTCTCTCATGTCCATATAGAAGTTTCCGGACCGGACATGCCAAAAAAAAAGAACCGAAATTTTTTTAGGACCCCCACACCAGAAAATCAGGAAATTGTGGGAAAGAAATTACTAGAAAAGCGATGATTAATTAAGGCTTATATGGAAAAAAGAGAAAACAATAAAAAGTGAACATGTGATTACTTGAAAGGTACTTTGACAGATTCACTTTCATTTCCTGTACTTTATCTATCATATCCTAAAATGGCGTTCATAAAAATTGAGGGTATCATAAAATCGTTCAATTTAAAGTCCTAGAACCAGAAAACTAAAAATATTTAAGTGTTAAAATGAAAATTAAACAAATTTCACGGTCCACGAGGTAAAAGAATAAAAGAAGACGGAGTAAATACCGCACCGGAACCAAGTTTTATTTTTATAAAATGACTTCATACTTATTAAAAATAAATTTTTCAGGAAGAGTGTTGCTCACCAGGAATGCGCAGCTAAATTAATCGAAATATGCAAAAATAAAATAAATGAGCCCATTATGGACTCCGTCAGATTAATAGTTTTCAAGCAGCTACCAAGATAATATAGAGAAAATTCAATGTTTTGAGGGAAAAAAATTACTTTCTAAATCCTTGGTATTATCGTACCTAGTATCAACTTACAATCTTATTTTACATTTCCTTATTTGGGAGGAAAAAAAGAAAGAAAAAAATCTTTTGAAAAACGATATTATTGATGTCGATATTTAGCCAGTCATGGCCAAATTTATGCAGTGAAGAGTGGGCGTCAAGGATTCGCGTTTTAAAAAAGAAGGCGAGAAAGGAAGATATTGAAAAAACAAAAAAACAACCTTTTGCCCTTTTGGGATCAAGATAATTATTTTAGAATGAGAAAAATACGTGTTGGTATCAATCAGTGGTAGTACAATACGAAACAAAAGATTCGCGGTTAGTTTAATTTAAAGTCAAGGTTAACTAATGGAGTTTCGAGAGGGAAAACGTCATGGAAAAGTAGTTTTTCCGCCTTTTTAAGTCACATTTAAAAATCGTGACTGAATTTTTTTTCGCGTGCTCGAAGTTTTTGGGCTAAAAATAATTTTCGTTATGCAAGAAAATGGCGTGCATACATTCTAAAGATGTGTTACGAAAACTTTCAAAATATCGGCACGAATCACGATTTTGAAATTAACGAAGCTTGAGGATAAAAAACCGTTCAGGAAATGATTCGATGATTGAACGAAACTTTATCGCGATTAAAAAAAGGATGTTAAAGTAGAGCGAAACGTAAAAAAAAAATTTTGTTAAGTCTGCATTTCATCTCCGGCCAAAAGACTTCTCTTTGACTAAATTTTAAGGCGTTTTTCGGCAAACAAGCACATTTTTTTCAGGATTTTTTGGGCGTTTTCCTCTGGTTTCAGGCCTTACAAATCTAAGCTTAGCCGACAGCGAAGAGACTCCTTCTAGACCCATTTTTAAGGCGTTTTTCGGCAAATAAAACACTTTTTTTCAGAATTTTTTGGGCGTTTTCCTCTTGTTCAGGCCTTCAAAATCTCAAGCTTCGCCGACAGCCAAGGGACTCCTTCTAAACTCATTTTTAAGGCGTTTTTCGGCAAACAAAACACATTTTTTCAGGACTTTTTGTGCGTTTTCCTCAGTTTGCAGGCATTCAAATCCTTAAGCTTCTCCGACAGCCAAGAAACTCCTTCTAAACCCATTTTTATGGCGTTTTTCGGCAAACGAAACACTTTTTTTTCAGGATTTTTTGGGCATTTTCCTGAGGTTTCAGGCATTCAATTCTCAAGCTTCGCCGACAGCTAAGAGACTCCTTCTAAACCCAATTATAAGGCGTTTTTCGGCAAACAAAACACATTTTTTCAGGACTTTTTGAGCGTTTTCCTCAGTTTGCAGGCATTCAAGTCCTCAAGCTTCGCCGACAGCCACGAGATTCCTTCTAAACTCATTTTTAAGGTGTTTTTCGGCAAACGAAAAACATTTTTGTCAGGATTTTTTGGGCGTTTTCCACATGTTTCAGGCCTTAAAAATCTCAAGCTTCGCCGACAGCCTAGAGACTCCTTCTAAATCCATTTTTAAGGCATTTTTCGTCATACAAATCCACTTTTCCCCTCATTTTTTGGGCCGTTTGACCGAATATGTAAACATTTTCTTCTCCTTCTTCTTCTTCTTCTTTTGTGATTAGTGACTTTTTTTCGGGAAAAAACTGTGTCAGGAGTGTGTATGAAAAGCGGTACTCTCTGGTGAGAAATGGAACAACCGGTGGGACTTGTACTTTTTGAATAATTATTCCTAATTAAAAAGTAAAAAAAAAAAAAAAAAAAAAAAAAAAAAAAAAAAAAAAAAAAAAAAAAAAAAAAAAAAAAAAAAAAATAGTGGTCCCTCATCTAGGTCATCATTTTAAGCCAAAATATTGGTACAGTGATGGCCCCTACAAAAATTTCCTCAAATTAGCGAAATTCAATGATTTTTATTCCCTACTATCGAAAATAATTTTTTAAGATAGAAAAACGGGAGTTAGCTGACAAAAATACAACCTACAACCTTGGCCTAAGAAGCCAAATTTTGCTCTCAGTGTTGCCAACGGCCATACCACGCTGAATACACCGGTTCTCGTCCGATCACCGAAGTTAAGCAGCTTCGGGCGAGGTTAGTACCTGGATGGGTGACCGCCTGGGAACACCTCGTGCTGTTGGCATTTTTTTTAATCATTAAACTTTTTCTTAAATTTTGAAATTTTATTACGTTTTTACTAGTCCCCGCGGCCTCTAGAAATTTTGAAACAGGGATTTTTGAGATTTTGCTCTTTGGTTTTTTGACCCAAAAGAAACTTTTTTTTTTTCTTTAGGTACCTACCTATTTATTTTACCTACTGCAAGGTACGTGTATAGTTTACTGTACCTTCTACAAGAATACACTTTTGCTAGAAAACGTTTTTTAAAAATAACATTTTCTTTTTGATTGTACATATTGTGTCTGGCGACTCGTGAATTAGCAATTCCTCGCAATCTACCTTGCTATAATATGCCCAATTTTTGCAGGCAAAAACCCAAAATTTGCATTACCCATGTTGGCTTAAGATTTCATGTTTTGCTCCCAGGATTGCCAACGGCCATACCACGCTGAATACACCGGTTCTCGTCCGATCACCGAAGTTAAGCAGCGTCGGGCGAGGTTAGTACCTGGATGGGTGACCGCCTGGGAACACCTCGTGCTGTTCGCAATTTTTTTCCATTTTTTATAAGCCATTTCATCAAAATCAGGAATTGGCCTAAAGGTCCAGGAGGTGACTGAATTTTTTTTAAACTTTTTTTTTTTTAAAGGCTACAATTATTAAAATACGACCTTTTTAAATTTCTTTCTATTAGTTAATGGAAACTAGAAAGTCATCTCATTACTCCCTGTGAGGTCCTTCAGTGGCTTTTAATTTTTTAAAAAAGAATTCAAGTTTCTTGAAAATAATTTATAAAGAGTGAGCGTGTATACAAGCAATAGAAATCTTCCATCTGTAATATAAAACGAGTGAAAGTCATTTTTTAGAATAAGCGTCTTTTTCCTATTTTCTTCTTCTTTCTTTTGGCCTTATTATAATTTTCGTAGTCTAATGACTTCTCAAAGTTCAAAGATCGTTTTCTCAAGAAAAAAAAAACCGTTGGATCATCCGGGCGTGACTCATCGTATTCCCTTTTCCCTAAAAAAAGTGAGGAAATTGAAAATCGTCGATTTAGAATTAGTCTCCCATAATATTCATGGTGTCAAAAAAGGACGGGGGAAAAAAAGTGGAAAAAAAATGAATAATTGAATGGGTAAACAATATAAAGACCGGCATTACGGTAATTACACTTAAGCCATTTCAGTAAAGGACGAAACAATTACATAAGTAGAACGTTAGCGGCTATAAAGGAAGGATCTCGAAGTTTTAAAACGAAATCAGCAAGTCAATATTATTTAAAACGATCGGCGATGAATTGAAATGAACTTCGCCAAGATTGTAGGAGTGGGGCTTTCTACTGTCTTTTGTTTAAGAAATCCCTTATGGAGGAACATCATTTGCATCGGGGTTTTAGGCGTTTTGCAAGGCTTTTTGCACTGAAAACATTCAACTTTACCAAGAGAATCGCTTCTTACACCATTTTAAAGGCGTTTTTTGGACGTCAAACGTCTTTCCCGGATACTTGGACGTTTTTAACAAACACCTGCATTTGTCTGGAAGATGCATGGTACCTTCTGAACAACAACGCTTCGACTTCCGCAGTCGACAACGATGATCTCACGCCTGTCGAATGCGGTAACAAAGACTGCACGAATCTCCTCATAGAATGTGGAGTGACTGTCAACGCGACAAGCAAGGGAACACCGCATTTTCTTATGTTTACTGCATTTTTTAACAGCTTTCCTAAGTTTTTGGCCCAGAAAACCCCCACAACATCAAGCATAAAAAGACACAAAAAGTAGAACGTTAGCGGCTATAAAGAAAAGATCACGAAGTTTTAAAAACGAAATCAGCAAGTCAATATTATTTAAAACGATCGGCGATGAATTGAAATGAACTTCGCCAAGATTGTAGGAGTGGGGCTTTCTACTGTCTTTTGTTTAAGAAATCCCTTATGGAGGAACATCATTTGCATCGGGTTTTTAGGCGTTTTCCATGGCTTTTTGCAGAGAAAACCTTCAACTTTACCAAGAGAATCGCTTCTTACACCATTTTAAAGGCGTTTTTTGGACGTCAAACATCTTTCCCGGATATTTGGACGTTTTTAGGCGTTTTCCAAGGCTTTTTGCACTGAAAACCTTCAACTTTACCAAGAGAATCGCTTCTTACACCATTTTAAAGGCGTTTTTTGGACGTCAAACATCTTTCCCGGATATTTGGACGTTTTTAGGCGTTTTCCAAGGCTTTTTGCACTGAAAACCTTTAACTTTACCAAGAGAATCGCTTCTTACACCATTTTAATGGCGTTTTTTGGACGTCAAACATCTTTCCCGGATATTTGGACGTTTTTAGGCGTTTTCCAAGGCTTTTTACACTGAAAACCTTCAACTTTCCAAGAGAATCGCTTCTTACTCCATTTTAAAGGCGTTTTTTGGACGTCAAACATCTTTCCCGGATATTTGGACGTTTTTAACAAACACCTGCATTTTTCTGGAAGTCGCATGGTACCTTCTGAACAACAATGCTTCGACTTCCGCAGTCGACATCGATGATCTCACGCCGAATGCGGTCACAAAGACTGCTCGAATCTCCTGATAGAATGTGGAGTGACTGTCAACGCGACAAGCAAGGGAACACCGCATTTTCTTATCTTTACTGCATTTTTTAACAGCTTCCCTAAGTTTTTGGCCCAGAAAACCCCCACAACATCTAGCATAAAAAGACATAAAAACTTTCGTAGTCGACGAGGGCGGAAATCGACAGGTGTCCCAATTCGAAAAGACATGCGCCGTTTAACAAGGGAGGAAAAGCCGTCGTTAAAGTCTCCCCGGAGACCCTTTTTATCGCATAATGGCCACCTTCACTTTCGGAACTGTCTACGAAAAGGCGGACGTTAATGACAAAGGAACCTTTTTTTTAACCCCACGTCTTACATTTCCATTTCTACGTGATCCTTTTAACAAACGTACATCCTCAAGTACTTTTTTTTAAATAATAAAAAGTAATAAACAAAAATATTACGGTACTACTGAATCACGACGTCTGTAATATCGCGAGAAAGGAAGACGTGAAAGGGCACACTGGCCTATATTCTTCCCGTTGGAATACCAGTTTTATCATTATATTCCACCTTCAATTATGTTATTTAAAAAAAATAATATTGCTCAATTCTTAGGCTTCCAACTTCGATAAGCCCACGCCCATATTTTACACCTGCACCTTTTTTACCTTTGAGAAAAGACCAACCTTAAATCTCTGGTCACATTCCTTGAATTTACAGCATACCAACATTAAGATTTTTGCGCAGTAAAAACCAACATTAATTAAATAAAATTTTGGAATTCTCAAAAGTTTTCTTAAAGCAAAAATATTTGGACATAAAATTTTTAAGTGATTTTTTTTTAAAGTACCTTTATTTAAATTATCCTTGATGAAATGGTCATGGGTGTTCAAAGGATTCGATGATTCACTGATAGCACAGAAACATTCGTCCGCACTTCTTCGTCCACTATCTTTTCCCGGACTGGGTTCCCGGTTCTTGATTCTTGAGGACTGAGTGGGGGGACGCCATCTGGCGCTGGAGAAGGAAGATGTGGAAGAAGACAGAAAAAAACCCGTTCTTCTTCTTTTAAACTGTTAGACTTAACGTCATACGTTTCGATCCTTTTTCAGTCTTTACGTCCCCGATTAGTCGAGATTTTGAAGATCTAACGGTTCTTAAGATGACTTATGAGAGAATGTAGGCATTTTGACAGACTTCTTAGGAACCAGTGCACCTTTTTAGATTTCTCAGAGAAGCTGTATTACCCTCCATGTACGGCTCTTAGTTGAGGGTTTTCCACACCCCGGGAAAATTAGTGTTCGTAGGTTGTCAAAATCGACTAAAACGAGCGGTCTACATCTAAATAGATTTGGCGAAAGCCAAAATACAAGTTGAAGGTTTTTTTTTGGGGGGGGGGGGGGAGGGGGACATTCAGGCTTGCTTGATTTTACCTTGATTTCACTATATGAGAGCGGTTCACACGTTTTCTGTAAAAAGACTTTTTTTTTTCCTTTTAGTAATCATGGTATATCAAAGAGAAAGGATGCTTTTACACGCTTTGAATAATAAATCTGGGCATTTATTCTTTGCGCCAAAATTTTCCCATTGTTTTTAATTTATTGAAATCAGTGAAAGCTTTTTTTTTTTACAATACAAAACATTGGTTAGCGTTATTGAAAATGCGGAGCTTTTTTTTTATTTTAAAAATTTATCAAGAAAACAGGCCATATCTCCTAAACTATTTGTTGTATGAAAGAATACCCAAGTTGTTTTCTATAGAAAATTAAATGTTGATTATTTTTGTACTTAGTGTTTATCTCGCTAGAAACAGTTGTTTTCGAGTTATTTCAATATCATGTCTAAAATGATGTGAGAACTTTAATAGACTTAGCGGAGAAAGAAGAAAATCCTAACCATTTATTTTAATTCCTTCTAGATTAGTAGGGCACAGAAAGATTTTGGGTTTCCTTGGTTTAAAAAACAATTCAAAGCCCAAAAAAACTGGTGAAAAGGGATTTTTTACAGCGAAAAAACACCAAAAATCCTATTAAAAAACTGGTTTTTTCGTTTAAAGGTAGGCGAAGCCAAAAAAACTAGGTAAAAAGGGAGTTTTTACAACGAAAAACGGAGGAAAAATTTCAAAAATCCTGATAAAAAGCTGGTTTTTCCGTCTAAAGTTTAGGGGAAGCCCAAAAACTCGGTAAAATTGTTTAGCACAATTTAAAGTGCGGAGCTTTTTTTATTAAAAAAATTTATCTAGGTAGGAAACAGGTCATATCTCCTAAACTATTTGTGGTACGAAAAGAATGCCCAAGTTGTTTTCTATAGAAAATTAAATTCTAATTATTTTTGTACTTAGTGTTTATCTCGCTAGAAACAGTTGTTTTCGAGTTATTTCAATATTATGTCTAAAATGATGTAAGAACTATAATAGACTTAGCGGAGAAAGAAGAGAATCCTAACCATTAATTTGAATTCCTTCTAGATTAGTAGGACACAGAAAGATTTTAGCGTATTTGCGTTTTCTTGGCTTAAAAAACAATTCAAATCCCAAAAAAAAAACTGGTAAAAAGGGATTTTTTACAGCGAAAAAACGAGAAAAAAACCAAAAATCCTATTAAAAAGCTGGTTTTTCCGTCGAAAGTTTAGGGGAAGCCCAAAAACTCGGTAAAATTGGTTAGCACAATTTAAAGTGTGGAGCTTTTTTTATTAGAAAAATTTATCTAGGAGAAAACAGGTCATATCTCGTTAACTATTTGTTCTATGAAAAGAATGCTTAAGTTGTTTTCTAAAGAAAATTAAATGTTGATTATTTTTGTACTTAGTGTTTATCTCGCTAGAAACAGTGGTTTTCGAGTTATTTCAATTATCATGTCAATTATCATTATCATGTCTAAAATAACGTAAGTACAAAAACATAATTTTTAGGGCCCGTAATTCCGAAACCGTCAACTTTAACAAGGTTGTGAACTAAACTTTTTAACTTCCCTTAAAGAAGTTATTGTGATACCCTTGAAGTCGGGTCAGTTCGAATATTGATTTTTACCATTCTCAACTTTGTCTGTGGTGCCGGCCGGCCGTCCGTCCGTAATATTTTTTCCGGAATACTTTACAACCGATTTTCACCAAAATTTCTTTCGTCGGTGAACAAGAAACTAACGAGTAAAAAATTTTCGAAAAAACTTGGAAAATTTTTGGAAAAAAAAAAGAACTTGGAAAATTTTTGGAAAAAAAAAAAAGAACTTGGAAAATTTTTGGAAAAAACCTCGGAAAATTTTTGGGAAAAAAACGTCGGAAAATTTTTGGAAAAAACCTCGGAAAATTTTTGGAAAAAAAAACTCGGAAAATTTTTGGAAAAAAAAAACTTTTTTGAAAAAAATAAATACTTCCCCCTCCGTTACACTTTCACCTCCGTCATACCTCCCCCTCCGTGATACTTCCCCTTCCTTATAATTCCCCCTCCGTTATACTTCCCTTCCCATATACTTCCCCCTCCTATATTGTTACTTCTCTTTAAGGAAGTTTTCGTTGGAATTTCTTCAAATTGAGAAACCTGACAAATAACGCTTTTAGACACAAACAAGTTGGTGTTTTGACTTCTAAATGTGGGCAGCAGAACATTTTGACGTTAAAAAAAACTTTTAAGCGTATTATAGACTATAATTTGGATATTTTAGACAATAAAAAGGATTTGATTTGGAACAAAATAGATAGCAAACTTTGATTTGTTCCCCTTCTTTTGAAAGGAAAAAGCAACTGGAGACAATCCATGATGTTGTCGCGATGTCCAAAATGGGAGGATTACACTTGTAATCCTTGTATAAAAGAGACGTTTGAAGGGAAGTTATTTAAATGACAATTAAATCTAAAAGTAGATTATAGTCGGATTCGATGTAATGGTTTGATAGGTCGAAACTGGGGGAGAGAACCCCAGAGCGCATGGGCCCCTAATGTGTCATAAGCGCACCCTAAGCCCACTTCTCTTCCACCTGTTCAATTCACTTTTTAAAAACAAAAATTTTATATTTGCACCACTTTTTTTCTTTTTTGAAGACGTTCTTTTCTTTTCAAGCTTCCACAATTGCGGCAGATTACTTCATCAAAAAGGCGGAGTGAAGACTTTTTCTTGATTTTCACCATTTTGATCTTCTCCGCGAGCTGTAGATCTTTTAAAAAACGTGGGAAAATTTCGTCGGAGTTCTTTTTCAATTTTTTACTCGCGAATTTCAGGAGCTCGCCGGTCGATGTCTCTCCTGATTGGTTCAACTTGTCTACACCTTCGGAAATCGTCGAAAGCATTTTGAGTCTTTCCGGCCAACTCATTTTTAAATTGAAAAACTAGTTCAAATGTTACACAATTTTGACTTTAAACAACTGATTTTATTATTTCTGCCATTTAAAAGAGAAGTTACTGTATAAAGATCCATAAAATCAGGTGTAAAGAGTTGCTTGGTAAGTCAAAAAAACTGAGGAAAAGTCCCAAAAATCCGATGACAATTGGGGTTTCTTGGTAGAAAGGGTTTGGAATATCCCAAAAATCGGGTGAAAAAAGAGTTTCCACTTCCTTAAACCAAGAAAGAGTCCCGAAAATCTAATGAAAATGGTGGTTTCCTGGTAGAAAAGGTTAGGAATAGCCAAAAAATCGCGTGAAAAAAGAGTTTCCACTTCCTCAAACCAAAAAAAAGTCCCGAAAAGCTGAAGAAAATGGTAGTTTCTTGGTAGAAAAGGTTTGGAATATCCCAAAAATCGGGTGAAAAAAGAGTTTCTACTTCCTTAAACCAAAAAAAAAGTCCCGAAAAGCTGAAGAAAATGGTAGTTTCATGGTAGAAAAGGTTTGGAATATCCCAAAAATCGGGTGAAAAATGAGTTTCAACTTTCTTAAACCAAGAAAAAGTCCCGAAAATCTAATGAAAATTGTGGTTTCTTGGTATAAAAGGTTAGAAATAGCCAAAAAATCGGGTGAAAAAAGAGTTTCTACTTCCTCAAACCAAAATAAAGTCCCGAAAAGCTGAAGAAAATGGTAGTGTCTATTTTATTTTTATGTTTACAATGCTTACAGCAATCAATGGCCAAAAATCGGGTGAAAAAAGAGTTTCTACTTCCTCAAACCAAGAAAAAGTCCCAAAAATATGATGCAAAAGGGGGTTTCTTGGTAGAAAATGTTTGGAATAGCCAAAAAATCGGGTGAAAAAAGAGTTTCCACTTTCTTAAACCAAGAAAAAGGCCCCAAAATCTAATGAAAATGGTGGTTTCTTGGTAGAAAAGGTTAGGAATAGCCAAAAAATCGGGTGAAAAAAGAGTTTCCACTTTCTTAAACCAAGAAAAAGTCGCGAAAATCTAATGAAAATGGTGGTTTCTTGGTAGAAAATGTTTGGAATAGCTAAAAAATCGGGTGAAAAAAGAGTTTCCACTTTCTTAAACCAAGAAAAAGTCCCGAAAATCTAATGAAAATGGTAGTTTATTGGTAGAAAAGGTTAGAAATAGCCAAAAAATCGAGTGAAAAAAGAGTTTCCACTTCCTCAAACCAAGAAAAAGTCCCATAAATATGATGCAAAAGGGGGTTTCTTGGTAGAGAGGGTTTGGAATATCCCAAAAATCGGGTGAAAAAAGAGTTTCCACTTTCTTAAACCAAGAAAAAGTCGCGAAAATCTAATGAAAATGGTGGTTTCTTGGTAGAAAAGTTCAGGAATAGCCAAAAAATCTGGTGAAAAAAGAGTTTCTACTTCCTCAAACCAAGAAAAAGTCTCAAAAATATGATGAAAAAGGGGGTTTCTTGGTAGAGAGGGTTTGGAATAGCCCCAAAATCGGATGAAAAAAAGAGTTTCCACTTTCTTAAACCAAGAAAAAGTCCCAAAAATATGATGCAAAAGGGGGTTTCTTGGTAGAGAGGGTTTGGAATAGCCCAAAATCGGATGAAAAAAAGAGTTTCCACTTTCTTAAACCAAGAAAAAGTCCCGATAATCTAATGAAAATGGTGGTTTCTTTGCCAAAAAAGGTTAGGAATAGCCAAAAAATCGGGTGAAAAAAGAGTTTCTACTTCGAAAAAACCGATGAAGTGTCCCAAAACTCAGAACCCGAATAGCCAGGACCCATCCTGCCCTAAAGTTGACCTAAATTTTTTCTTCCTTGATATACGTATTTTTTTCAGTGTCCATTTTTCTAAGTGATTTATAATTAAGATGAAAATATTTCCGGGATAATAATCCTTGAAATCGTCCTAATCGTAAATACGAATCGTATTTTCTTCCGCCGTGACGGATTCAAGTTCTTTTTTTTTTTCGGGGGTGGCAGGTGTTTGTTGGTTTAAGGGGTGGAAGGGACCCCTCCAGGCTCCACTGGTCGTTCACAAAAGGCGGACTTTTAATTTGCCGAGCCAGTCAGTGAGGCCGAAATGGTGCGGGCGACGCGGGGAAGGGGAGAAAACCATTTTCGAATCAATACCAGTAAATCAGAACTCTCTGACTCATACTCCTCATCATCCTTGAATTGTCTACTGACTTCACTGTTTAATAACAATAGAAATCCCCCCCTCGAAATTTTTTATAAACATCAATTTTTTTAAAAGAATGAGCACCTTGCAATTGAAGAACAATTTTGAAGTATTTGGCGTCGGAAAGTGCATTGGAAACGTGTTTTAAACTGGCTAGAGACAGACAATTCTTTTTATTCCGTTAAAGAGAATGTCCCAAGGTTCTTTGCAAACAATGGACCTTTCTTTAATAGACTTAGCGGAGAAAGAAGAGAATCCTAACCTTTAATTTTAATTCCTTATAGATTAGTAGGACACAGAAAGATTTTGGGTTTCCTTGGTTTAAAAAACAATTCAACGCCCAAAAAAACTGGTAAAAAGAGAGTTTTTACAGCTTAAAAGCGAGGAAAAATTTCAAAAATCATGGTTAAAAGGTGTTAGGGGAGGTAGGGGAAGCCGAAAAACTCGATAAAGGGATTTTTTGCAGCAAAAAACGAGGAGAAAATGGAGTTTTTACAACGAAAACCCAAGGAAAAATTCCAAAAATCCTGTTAAAATGCCGGTTTCTCCGACTAAAGAGGCAGGCGAAGCTCAAAAACTTGGTAAAATGGGAGTTATAGCAGCTAAACCGAGGAAACATTCCAAAAATCCTGTTTAAAAGCTAGTTTTTCGGTCTAAAGAGGCAGGCGAAGCCCAAAAACTTGGTAAAAGGGAGTTATAGCAGCAAAAAACCGAGGAAACATTCCAAAAATCCTGTTAAAAGCTGATTTCTCCGTCTAAAGAGGCTGGTGAAGCCCAAAAACACGATAAAAAGGGTGCTACAGGGTCTGATCCAGAAGTAGTAGGACTGATTTTCTGTAGCGCGAACGGAGCGTCGTAGGGGGGAGCGGCTTTTTGGATGTTGTTTAGGAGACATTTGGGAGCACACTCATATTTTTTTCAGCCGCTTGGGGGCAGTAGTTGAGACAGTACGTAAGTTCCTGTGAACCTCTACAGTGTGACCTCGTCGAAGCCCGAGATGGAGAGAAATAATTTTTAGGACTAATGGCTATTAAAAAAAAACTAAAGCCGTGAGGTAAAAAATTCTTTAATAATCTTCAAAATAACACCCTTCCGCTTCGCTACACAGCTTATAACGCCTTTTCCATTCATCAAACGCCTTGGAGAAGTCTTCTGGGATGGTGTTCAGAACCTCGGTCGTAGCGTCTTGAACCTCCTGGATTGACCAAGGCGTTTGATGAATGGAAAAGGCGTTAAAAGCTGTGTAGCGAAGCGGAAGGGTGTTATTTTGAAGATTATTAAAGAATTTTTTACCTCACGGCTTTAGTTTTTTTTTAATAGCCATTAGTCCTAAAAATTATTTCTCTCCATCTCGGGCTTCGACGAGGTCACACTGTAGAGGTTCACAGGAACTTACGTACTGTCTCAACTACTGCCCCCAAGCGGCTGAAAAAAATATGAGTGTGCTCCCAAATGTCTCCTAAACAACATCCAAAAAGCCGCTCCCCCCTACGACGCTCCGTTCGCGCTACAGAAAATCAGTCCTACTACTTCTGGATCAGACCCTGTATAGCAGCAAAAAAGCGAGGAAACATTCCAAAAATCCTGATAAAAGATGGTTTCTCCGTCTAAAGAGGCTGGTGAAGCCCAAAAATGGAGTTATAGCAGCAAAACACCGAGGAAACATTCCAAAAATCCTGTTAAAAAGTTAGTTTTTCCGTCTAAAGAGGCTGGTGAAGCCCAAAAACTCGGTAAAAAGGGAGTTATAGCAGCAAAAAACCGAGGAAACATTCCAAAAATCCTGTTAAAAGCTGGATTCTCCGTCTAAAGAGGCTGGTGAACCCCAAAATCTCGATAAAAAGGGAGTTACAGCAGCAAAAAAGCGAGTAAACATTCCAAAAATCCTGATAAAAGATGGTTTCTCCGTCTAAAGAGGCTGGTGAAGCCCAAAAATGGGAGTTATAGCAGCAAAAATCCGAGGAAACATTCCAAAAATCCTGTTAAAAAGCCGGTTTCTCCGCTTAAAGAGGCTGGCGATGCCCAAAAACTCGGTAAAAATGGAGTTATAGCAGCCAAAATCCGAGGAAACATTCCAAAAATCCTGTTAAAAAGCTGGGTTTTCCGTCTAAAGAGGCAGACGAAGCCCAAAAACTCTGTAAAAAATGGAGTTATAGCAGCAAAAAACCGTGGAAACATTCCAAAAATCCTGTTAAAAAGCCGGTTTTTCCGCCTAAAGAGGCAGGCGAAGCCCAAAAACTCGTTAAAAAAGGGAGTTATAGCAGCAAAAACCCGAGGAAACATTCCAAAACTCCTGCTAAAAAGCTGGATTCTCCGTCTTAAGAGGAAGGTGAAAAAAATCGGTAACAAGGGAGTTATAGCAATAAAGAATCGAGTTAAAAATCCAAAACTCCGGTAAAAACTGCATAGAGAAAAGTTGCCCCCATTTAGGGGCTCTGCCATATTGCCATGGCACTTTAAAATAAACAAGAGATATCAAGTTAACCACTAATTGAGAAGAAAATGTCTTTTATTTCTAAGCTTTCTCCTTTCATTATTTACCATTGTCTGAATTACAATTTAAGTTTTCTCTTTTTAAATTGAAGATTAATTAATACTTCAAATGACGGATTGAGTTTTAACAAAAGGACAAAATAGTAAAGCCATTACTGGTCTTAGAACCCCCTTTAATCCTTTCATTTAGGTATTCATAACTTCCAAAGGGGACTTTAAAGTGGAATTTTGCATATTATGACGTAATGAATTGTAAAATCGATATTTTAGGAATCAGATAGGCAGTGATTCTAGCGTGATTAAAGCACCTGGACTTTTTCGATAAGAATCGCGATCTTTCCGTCACACCTGTTATGAAAACAAGGGGACCACGTGAGATGAGTCACCGGGCACGTGCGCCTAAAGTCAACTCAGACTAATTTTTGAGTGGTTTAATTATTGGGTAACAAGTTAAACACGTGATAGAAAAAAAAATTAGAATTCGACTACCAGTTTTTTGCTCTAAAAAATCCATTTTTGCCAGGTAAAAGCCGTACAAGGAGGGTAATACAGTAAAAAATATAATCAAGTCTCTTTCCTATCCTTTTTTTTTTTTTCATTCTAAAGACCCTAAACTGGAGTAAAACAGGGGAAATTTCTACCCTTTAAATAATGGAATAATGTCCCCTCGGGATGCGTTTTACTCCCCTTTCAGAAATTCCATCATTTCCGTCAGTCCTTAAAATGATTTCGGAGATTCCATTTACCCAGTTTACCTTTATCTATCGACTTTAAATATTGACAAAACACTTTTGACAAATTTTTTTTATTAGATAACTAGGATGCAAACACACGTGTTACGACGGATAGGCTTTACGTGTTAATTCTATTTAGCAAAAATAAGAGAGGATAGAAAAATTGAAATTTTTCCTTCACTTTGAAGCAAAAAAATTTTTTCGGACAAAAAAGCGGACGAGTCAGTAAAAACATAATAAAATTTCAAAATTTTAGAAAAAGTTTATTGATAAAAAAAAATGCCAACAGCACGAGGTGTTCCCAGGCGGTCACCCATCCAGGTACTAACTTAGCCCGACGCTGCTTAACTTCGGTGATCGGACGAGAACCGGTATATTCAGCGTGGTATGGCCGTTGGCAACCTTGAGAGCAAAACATGCCTCTTAAGCCAACATTGGCAATGCAAATTTGGGTTTTTGCCTGCAAAAACAGGGCATATTATAGCAAGGTAGACTGTCAGGAATTGAGTCGCCAGACATATGTACAATCAAAAGGAAAATGTTATTTTTAAAAAACGTTTGTAGCAAAAGTGTATTCTTGTAGTAGGTACAATAAACTATATATAGGTACATTGTAGTAGGTAAAAATAAATAGGTACCCAAAGAAAAATATAAAAGTTTCTTTTGTTCCAAAAAATGAGGAGCAAAATCCCAAAAATCCCTGTTTCAAAATTTTTAGAGGCCGCGGGGACGAGTAAAAACGAAATAAAATTTCAAAATTTAAGAAAAAGTTTAATGATTAAAAAAAATGCCAACAGCACGAGGTGTTCCCAGGCGGTCACCCATCCAGGTACTAACCTCGCCCGACGCTGCTTAACTTCGGTGATCGGACGAGAACCGGTGTATTCAGCGTGGTATGGCCGTTGGCAACCCTGAGAGCAAAACATGAAATGTTAAACCCACATGGGTAATGCAAATTTTGGGTTTTTGCCTGCAAAAACAGGGCATCCTGGCAAGGTAGATTGCTGGGAAATTGAGGCCCAGTCAGGGCCCTGTTGCCCAGGCTAGTCAAATTTTGCCATTCTAAACTTGAGTTAAGATTTGTTTTTGATTTTTTGACAACTGTCCTACATGGGTCGGTGATCATGGACGGTGTATTCAGCGTGGTATGGCCGTTGGTAACCCTGTGAGCAAAACATGCCATCTTAGACAAAAATATGGACGTTTTAAAAGATTTTTTTGTTTCAGTTTTTCAGACAAAGGGGCCTCATTCCAAATTTTCCTCAGTTTTTGTCAAAACACCTCCGTTTGAAGAGAAGTTTTTACGTTTTTCTCGATCTTAAGGCCGAGAAATTTCCTTTTCTAATGGTTTAGAGCGTATTTCTTCTCATTTTGGTCCAAAAAATATCTTTCTAGCGAGTTCTATATACGAGTACATCATTTTGGTTTACTTTTCAAGATTTCACTGCCCTGGAGGGTTGAGCGCCTGCCTCTAAATTTAAACTTTGCAGAGGAAAATCTTGACAATCTGGTTAAATTTGGGCCCAGCTAGGGGCTTTGCTATACCGCCAAAAAGAGGCGCTGTCAGTATTTTTTTCGATCATCATTTTGAATGGGCCATAATTTTTATGAGAGCAGGTGGAGTGTAGCATCTTGTTATGGATTATGACAGCCCTTCTTTTATTCTGTAACATTGTTTATGAAGTTCCCTTATTGTAACATAACTCTGGTAAAGAGGCGGCTGAAAACAGGCTAGGGAGGAAAAGGGGTTCGTTTTTATGAACTACCCTTTTCTGTCTTTTGACTCAACGTAAAACTCACCCCATTTTTCGAACCCCTTCCGTACAAAACCGTGACTCCCTCGTTTCTTTTTCGTCTCTTTCATTCATAACCCTTTTTTCCCCGTTGTTTGCCTCCCGTTTTCACGGCTCGTCCGCATTTACAAACACACCGAGGATTTCACGGGTGCCGAAGTCCTGAATTGGGAAAAATAACAAGATTTATACCTTTTCGGTCAATTTTCTCTTTTTTAGATAAAAGAATTAAAAAAAGCAGATGCTCCAATTTGTCAAAAGCAAACTGTGAAATCAAACTTCTGTTACAATTATTTCACAAGAAAAATCCTAATTTTTTTTTTCTTTTTCTGAAATTTTCATATCCCACTTGATGCAAGTGATTGATCGGCGAACTCAATGGGACGTAACTGACCCATTTCTACCCCGAAGGCGGCGATCCCATCTGTCCACTCCAAAAAGTCCCCTTTTCATGAATAATTTTAGAGGGTTCTGATTAGCGTTATCAAGTGAACAAACGATGATTAAACATAAACATGACCGACAATTGTAGTCTGTAAGTTGAGAAGACAATAAAAAGAGAGCGAATTTCCTACCTGTTTTTAAAAGATCGAATTTTTTAAAGAATAATCAAAAAGGTTCCCATGTTAACAATACTTCTATAGAAAATTCTTTTAGAATCGTAGAAAAAAAGAGGTGTGTGAATCTTTCGAGTATTGCTAAGGGTAGGTAAATTTAATATTCCCCCAAAAGGACTTCTTTTTCATGCCTTAAGAAAATGTCAAAATCCTGAGATTAAGAAATATTGTTCTTGCTTTCCAGCAATTTTTTCGGAAAACTGATCCCTAAGCCGCATGGAGATGACCAAAATAACGAGAATGAGCTTTTGCGAAAAATTTTACGATGATTTTTAGTGCTCAAATAAAGGAAACTACTTTTGCTTTGTGCTGTCTCTTAGATTTGAAAAAGGGGGGTTCTCCACCTATTTTTCCAATAATTTGCAATATAAAACGTTTTTAAAACACTAGTTTGAAGAGCTTCCAACAAAAACTAAGCTAGGTAGTAAAAATTTAGGAGGGGGAAGTATATGGGAGGAGAAGTACAATGGAGGGGGAAGTATAACGGAGAGAGAGGTATAAGAGAGGGGAAGAATAACGGAGAGAGAATATAAGAGAGAGGAAGTATAACGGAGGGGAAGTACAAGGGAGGGGGAAGTATTAGGGAGGGGAAGCATAACTGAGGGGGAAGTATAACGGAGGGGGAAGTTTTTTTTCCAAAATTTTTTTAAGTTTTTTTAAAAATATTTTCCGATTTTTTTTTAATTTGCGCTTTTTTTTCTGAAAAACTTTCAATGTTATTTTTTTTCGAAAATTTGTACGAGTGTCAAGGTAGAAATAATGGGATTTTTGCCCAAGAGAGGTCCCTCTTGGACGGCGTGGAAGTATGAAATTTCTCCCTACTAAAATGATAATTAATGTTAAAAAATTATAATTTTTACACCAAAAATTCTTAAAAAATACAGGTATAAGGAGTAATTAATAAAAATTTTGTGAAAATCTGGTAAAAATCGGTTGAAAATTGTGGCAGTAAAGTGTTCGGGAAAAAATGCTACGGACGGCCGGCCGGCACCACAGACAAAGTTGTTGGTAATGATCAATATTCGATTTGACCCTTCCCCAAAAACCCGACATGGAGGGTATCACAAAAACTTCTTTAAGGAATGAGATATTTCCTGCATTTCTAACTTCCAATTTTTTAAAAGGACATTTTCGGGAGTTTTTCTCGGTTTTTTTGACTGTGAAATCTGCAAAACTTGGCTCCAATTGACTCGCCGAAAACACGTTTTCTCCAAAAATCTTCTGAGGGGCGCAAATGCCAACTGCCTTCGACGACCAAAAACGCGGTTTGAAAATCACGGTTTTCCGTTCAACCCGAGCGGTTTCTATTAAATCGATTTTAAAAACCCGGAATTAATTAAGCGTGTTAAACGGGGAAAGACCGGTGGGCGGTCGACGTCGCGTGGCTTTAAATCCGCCAGCTGCCTCTTTTTCGTACAGGTGACGGAGTGGGCGTTTCTATGGAGGAGCCAATCAGATTCGAGAAAATCCACCCCTTAACAACGACTGCCGAGGGTGTACGGCCACCAGTTTTCAACCAGCACCCGTACAACAACAACCCACCCCTCAAATCTCCTCAACACTACTCGCAGACTCGATTTTTCTACTAAAATGGTAAGTTTTTTTACAACTTCTGTTTTTTGGGAGTCTTCTTCCTTTTTTTTTTTTGAATTTATAAATAATAAAATTTTTCAGGTTCAAGGAGAGAAAGACTTGCTTTCGATAAGCGCAGATTCTGGGTTGGAAGTTTTAGACGAATCCGACGAAGAGAAAACGAAAAAAGGAAAAAAAGGGAAAAGAAGATCGACTAGAGCGAGAAGTCCCACACAAGTAATTCGGCTTAAACGACACCGTAGGATAAAAGCGAACGATCGCGAAAGGAACAGAATGCATATGCTGAATGAAGCCTTGGACAGACTTAGATGCGCCCTTCCTACTTTTCCAGAAGACACAAAACTTACAAAAATCGAGACATTGAGATTTGCTCATAATTACATCTGGGCCTTAAATCAAGCGTTGAGTTCTAACGGAGCAGAACCGGTTAAGACATTGACGCTCGGAAACGTCACCGTCAGCATAGGAGAAAACGGAAACAAAGTAAGTTTCATATTAACTGCTTGTGACAGAATTTTAAATTTGTACTTTTTAGATAACGTCTTCGACTGGAAGTTGCGCGTTAGCACAGCAAAGGCGATGTCCCGACGTCGGCGGACAATTCGATTTCGAACCGTTGGGGAAGTCGACGCCTTTTTACGAGAACAGCTCGAGTATGGAATACGGCGAAAAGTTAAGCCCTGTACACGATTTCCAGCAGTGCAGGCAGCCAGAATGGTTAGCAGAGCAGGAACCTTGGAACCAACCTTACTACCAACCCTACGACTATGGCTACGATAAGTACAACACTGCCAGACCCATGTTTTCATGTATTTAATTTTGTTCTCCCTTTTATTTTTCGTGCAATACCATTTTTTTAAACAAGTTCAAAATCTTCTGGACACCGCCATCATATCAAAAATGCCACTTTTTATATATTTTTGGATTTTTTGATATTTTTCATATTTTTGGTCATAAACTGAAAAAAAGTGTCTTAATTGAGATAATACTTTTGTATACTAAAATGTATATAATTTGGCCTTTGTAGGGTAGAAAATTTTGCATTTTGTTTTTTTGATAAAATGTAAAAATGATGTGCCTCAAAGTGATATGTTGAAAATGTATTTTATATTTTTTTCTAGTCATTTTATTAGGTTGTTATATAAAGAAAAAGTATATTTTTTGTGTATATAAGATATAATGTGAATAAAAATGATGACTTGAAGAGTTTATATGGTTTTTATATTCACCCTTGCTATTTTTTGGGGGTACTTACTAAATAGATTATGGGGATGAATCATCTTTTTACTGAGGGAAACGCTTTTTCGGCCCCTAACTTCTCCCTTTTTAAAGTTGAATTATCAATCGGAATTTGGAAACTGATTTAAAATCAAATGACTGTGATAACGGTTATCTCACGACACGTTTCGGCTTAAAAAGCCTCGTCAGGTGAGCTATTCCCTCTATCACAATCATTCTTCTTTTCACTGTGAACCCTTTGTCCGAGAGATTTTAAAAAACGATAAAAATTTAAAAACCAATAATGAGATGGTGAGTGGCTCTATCTCTTGAAGAACGGTGGCGGGGGTGAGCTTCAGGGAAACGGTTTGTTTCCGGCTTCCCGCTGCGTCTACTAAATCTCTCGGACATAAGGTTCACAGTCTCTCAGGCGTCGTGGTGGCCGCGCGTGTTAAGGCGTTAATCCCAAACATTGCGATACGGCGTTCATCAATGGGGTCCAGGGTTCAAAGCGGGCGGTCCCCAAATTGAACCCAATGTACCTAAATGAACTTTTCCGACGGAAAACACCACTGACGCGAGGGTGATATAACCTGAGTAGTTAAAAACCCTCGTAAAATAAAATTAAAAAAAAAAAAAAAAAAGGTTCACAGTGAAAAGAAGAATGATTGTGATAGAGGGAGTAGCTCACCTGACGAGGCTTTTTAAGCCGAAACGCGTCGTGAGATACCCGATATCACAGTCATTCTTCCTCCATTATTGGTTATTTGTAAAAACAACCAATTGTACCGTATTTTGCATGTTTTTCAGCCTCTTTTCGCCAAAAAGCTACAATTTTAACGGATTCTTTAGTGATTTCCTGACTTTTTAGCCGAAAATTTCTCCTGTTCTTTGTTAATTGAAATTCCCTAGAATTTCTATCGGGAAAAACAGTTATATTTGGGTTTTCTGCATACCCTTAGGAATAAAAGACGCCCTTTTTCCCACAAAAACGCAAAAATGAGAATTTATAAGGCGGGTAAGTTTTGCCATTTGAGAGGGGTGAGTTGAATACCGCCCGGCTAATTAACTTCCTTTAAGAAGTTATTGTGATACCCTCCACGTCGGGTTTTTGGGGAAGGGTCTTCAAGGTCAAATCGAATATTTATCTTTACCAATCTCAATATTGTCAGTGGTTCCGGCCGGCCGTAGCATTTTTTTTCCGGAACACTTTACGGCCACAGTTTTCATCCGATTTTCACCAAATTTTCACCAATTACTCCTTATATTTTTTAAGAGTTTTTGGTGTAAAAAAATTGCCACTTTTTTATTTTTTTTTTTGTAGGGAGAAATGTCATACTTCTACCCATTACGAGGGGCACATCCCTATCTAGGCAGCCTTAAAAATTTTTTGGAAAAAAAAATCCGGAAAATTTTTGGAAAAAACGGAAAGAAAAGGAAAACCCGTAAAATTTTTCGAACAAAAAAACTTGAAAATTTTTCAAAAAAACAAACTCGGAAAACAAAAAAGAAACTCGGAAAATTTTTCAAAAAAAAAACTAGGAAAATTTTTCGAATAAAAATAAAAACTTCCCCCTTCCTTATTCTTCCCTTCCTTTATACTTTCCCTCCCTTCGTTATACTTTCGTTCCATTATACTTCCCCCTCCTATATTCTTCCCCTTCCCATATACTTCCCACTCCTATATTGTTACTTCTCATTACGGAAGTTGTTGGAAGCTCTTCAAACCAGTACTTTTTATCTTTTTTAGCCCCTTCATATTTTTTGGGCTTATTTAATTGGCCTTGAGTGGTTTATGCTTCGGTTTTGTTTTGCAATTCTTTGGTCTGAAAGGGCAAAAGTCCGTTTTTAAGGTCAAGCGAAAGTTAATTCAGAACAGCACAAAATGCTAACCTTTACTTTTGAACTGGACATAATTTTTCGTTTTTTCAACTTGAGGGATTAAATGGGCCAGTTACTAATCGTGAGCGTAGTCGTGAATGGGAGGAAGTTTCGTCCCACCCCTGCCGTGAAACATCCGATTTCCACGGCCGGATATAGGACGAGTTTCATGGGAAGAAACGTTTTTTTGCCTTTTAGGCTCCGATGTCTCAATTACAGCCCTGATTGAACACTCGTTCTGCGCGTTGTCGGCCTTGTTAGAAACGTTTGCGACTCGTGGGATCCTTTCCGGATTCTAATTTGACGTATCGAATCTCATCTAATGTGAGTAATAGCCGGCAATTAATCAAAAAAAGGGGCCCGGTTCTTAAAATTCCGTTTTAATTAACCATTCATTAAAATTCCAGCCAAAATTTGAAAACCTGGGCCTTCTCCCTCCTCAAAAACTCCCCTGCACTTGCCAATTTCCTGTCTTTTTTGATAAAAGGAAGTGAAAAAAATAAAGCTTTTCCCTCTATTGAAAAATAAACAGAAAGCGGTTGTTTGGGGGTCTTCAAAGCCGTTGTATCAATAAATAAAAGGAGTAGTGGGAGGGTTTCATGGATGTCGGAGGCTGTTAGCTTTCAGTCGGACGAACAGGGATACATCAAAGGATATACGATACTTGTTATAGTTCCCTGACCTAATCGGACTTTTCCCTTTCAGTATTTTGTCTTCTCCCTTCGCCCTTTTAGCTTCCTAATCTTCCTAAAGCCCTTTTAAGAGGCCCCACTTAATTATTAAATTGTTTATACCAATGGTCTACTATGTGGTTATTTTCGCCCACAAACATGCTATATTAGTGTTCATAACGTTTTGCCGCCAAGGGGAGCTTTGAAAACGGGAGCAAAGGCGCTTTATCTTTCTTATCTCTTTGCACCAAACCTGATGTTTTAGCCACAGATTAGCCAACACTTTTGAAACCTCCCAGGGGCTCAGGGATACCAACTCAACATTTAAACGCTTTGTTGGGATTTTGCAGATTTTTTCGCATGGACTTCGGGATCCTACTTCTCGCTTTCTTCCAAGTTGAGTTTGAAACTGATTTGAAACTCCTGGGGCATGCGCAGACGGATCTGCACGTTAAATTTGACGGCATATGACTTCAGATTTGACGCACAAACGATTTGAATCACGTCAAATATGACGTACAAATCCTTCTGCGCATGCTCCAGTAGTTACAAAACGGTTTGAACAAAACATTGAACTAAGATTTTTTCCACACAAAATAGCAATCGGACTACTTTTGACAGCGCCGAAATTACTCCTCTTCACTGCCCACCTTCGCCTAAGCCTAGAAACTTCCATTCTTATCATATATTTGTGAGTTTTTCCCGGTGATTAGGCCAACTTTCGGATGTTATTCCGACTGGTGAAATTCATAAATAAGATAGAAGTGATATTTTCATTAAAAGGGCGCTAAAGTCCTTTAGGGACACTTGAGGAAAGTTGACAATATTAGTAATAATTTTATAACCCGCAAGTGTTGATCGAGTTTGCTTACACAGTTGTGCCCGAGTGGTAAAACCGATCGGGGAACTGTTTTTTGTGTATTCCCGTCTGAATATTTTCGGGGGAGGTGGAAACAATGTAATCAATTGGGGGTCCGTAGCAAGTGAAAAGGGAAAAGAGTGGGGAAGGGCACTCGAGAGTCAGACAAGTTTCCTTCTCCCTTTTTCGTACACAATGTACCCGCTCCACACAATTATTTTTCTCGTTCAAGTACGCGAGAGGGGTCGTCCGATCCTCCGATTCAAACTACATTTTTCCATTCCGTTCAACTCGACCGGCTAATTCGACTTGAGATCGTACCACTTGTTTCCACCGCTTATCGTCTACATTTCAACTCAAAGGACGGAATAATGGAGATTCATTACTCACTTTTTTGTTAACATCTAAATATCTCATCAAGTGCACCCAACTAAAGCTTCATTTAGTTTAAAAAGAAAATTTTTTTCAGAAAAATCTCTCCCTAATCCTTGCAGAGGTTACCAAAATAACAAGAGAGAGCTTTTATAAAAAAATTTTCGATGATTTTTAGAGCCCAAATATAGGAAACTACTTTTAGACATCTTCTTCTTGAACTTTGATAAAAAGCCCTGAAAAGTGTTCTTTTTTTAATTAATCAAACTTATTTTGTTTTGTTTTTAACGTCTTCTCCTTGTCCAAATTGCTTGTTCTTTTCACTTTCGAACTCGCTGAGTTCTTCACCGGCTGCCTCTTCGTTCATACGTCTGAATTCGGCGAAAGTGATTTTACCTGTGGCGACGTCGTCGATTCCAAGAGGAAAAGGGCCGTCGCACTTGCTATGTTTATAGTTGACCGGCTTACTATAAAATCCGTTGATTTTAAGTATTCCGTGTAAGTTATATGCCCGTTGGCGACGTCTTCCAAAGTGCTGTAGGATTTTTCGTTTTTGGGTCCTTTCGGCTTCGGCCCCGGATCGGATTTCGTCTCAAAAGCGGTCCTAAGCATTTGAACTTTATTCGTCATAACTGGAGGAACTCTAGTTTTTTTAAAATCCATAACTAAAATTGAAACCCAATTTATAAATCACATGTTATTAGAATTCTTTTGTTTGGCACGTGAGCGGGGGTTTGACTTATCGAAACCGGAGGTCCGATTATTACATGATTTCACACCTCCGGCGGTCTCCTCCCCCTTCTTTGCAACCCCTAAACAAGCCTATTTCCGACCGACGTCCGCCTCGAATAACTCTCTGTCAAATTAAACCGCAACCCGTGAAAAATAATTCATCCGATTGGCCAGACAACCGTTTAATTTTGTGTATTTAGGCCCTGAATGCAACCAGTTCGAATGGGGATAGATTAAATTTCCATTTTTAAAATAAGGAAAATGAGTAGCTCATCTGGCCTACAGGGACTATGAATGTCCAAAAACGTACAGACACTCAAAATGATAGGGTTAAGCCAGGGATGCAGCGATGCTATTTTATATCTCGACTATGCCTCGTTGGTTGCCTAAACATGGGTCCTTCAAGCAATGGTGTCCAATAGTCGATAATAGGGTTAAGCCAGGGATGCAGCGATGCTATTTATATTTCGACTATGCCTCGTTGGTTGCCAAAACATATAAGGGGTTCTTCAAGCAACGGTGTCCAATAGTCGATGATAGGGTTAAGCCTGGGATGCAGCGATGCTATTTTATATCTCGACTATGCCTCGTTGGTTGCCTAAACATGGGTCCTTCAAGCAATGGTGTCCAATAGTCGATGATAGGGTTAAGCCTGGGATGCAGCGATGCTATTTTATATCTCGACTATGCCTCGTTGGTTGCCAAACAAATAAGGGGTCCTTCAAGCAATGGTGTCCAATAGTCGATGATAGGGTTAAGCCAGGGATGCAGCGATGCTATTTTATATCTCGACTATGCCTCGTTGGTTGCCTAAGCATACAAGGGGTCCTTCAAGCAATGGTGTCCAAAAGTCGATGATAGGGTTAAGCCAGGGATGCAGCGATGCTATTTTATATCTCGACTATGCCTCGTTGGTTGCCTAAACATACAAGGGGTCCTTCAAGGAATGGTGTCCAAAAGTCGATGATAGGGTTAAGCCAAGGATTCAGCGATGCTATTTTATATCTCGACTATGTCTCGTTGGTTGCCTAAACATATAAAGGGGCATTCAAGCAATGGTGTCCAATAGTCGATGATAGGGTTAAGCCAGGGATGCAGCGATGCTATTTTATATCTCGACTATGCCTCGTTGGTTGCCTAAAAATATAAGGGGGCATTCAAGCAATGGTGTCCAATAGTCGATGATAGGGTTAAGCCAGGGATGCAGCGATGCTTTTTTAAATCTCGACTATACCTCGTTGGTTGCCTAAACATGGGTCCTTCAAGCAATGGTGTCCAATAGTATGATAGGGTTAAGCCAGGGCTGCAGCAATGCTATTTTATATCTCGACTATGCCTCGTTGGTTGCCTAAACATATAAAGGGGCATTCAAGCAATGGTGTCCAATAGTCGATGATAGGGTTAAGCCAGGGATGCAGCGATGCTATTTATATCTCGACTATGCCTCGTTGGTTGCCTAAACATACAAGGGGTCCTTCAAGGAATGGTGTCCAAAAGTCGATGATAGGGTTAAGCCAAGGATTCAGCGATGCTATTTTATATCTCGACTATGTCTCGTTGGTTGCCTAAACATATAAAGGGGCATTCAAGCAATGGTGTCCAATAGTCGATGATAGGGTTAAGCCAGGGATGCAGCGATGCTATTTTATATCTCGACTATGCCTCGTTGGTTGCCTAAAAATATAAGGGGGCATTCAAGCAATGGTGTCCAATAGTCGATGATAGGGTTAAGCCAGGGATGCAGCGATGCTTTTTTAAATCTCGACTATACCTCGTTGGTTGCCTAAACATGGGTCCTTCAAGCAATGGTGTCCAATAGTATGATAGGGTTAAGCCAGGGCTGCAGCAATGCTATTTTATATCTCGACTATGCCTCGTTGGTTGCCTAAACATACAAAGGGGCATTCAAGCAATGGTGTCCAATAGTCGATGATAGGGTTAAGCCAGGGATGCAGCGATGCTATTTTATATCTCGACTATGCCTCGTTGGTTGCCTAAAAATATAAGGGGTCCTACAAGCAATGGTGTCCAATTGTCAATGATAGGGTTAAGCCAGCAGCGATGCTATTTTATATCTCGACTATGCCTCGTTGGTTGCCTAAACATATAAGGGGGCCTGCAAGCAATGGTGTCCAATAGTCGATGATAGGGTTAAGCCAGGGATGCATCGATGCTATTTTATATCTCGACTACGCCTGTTGGTTGCCTAAACATATAAGGGGGCCTTCAAGCAATGGTGTCCAATAGTCGATGATAGGGTTAAGCCAGAGCTGCAGCGATGCTATTTTATATCTTGACTATGCCTCGTTGGTTGCCTGAATTCGTTTCAAATCAAACTAATACCCAATGAAAAAAGCCACCGTTTTGGACACACAAAAACATACGTAAGTTTATTTGTTTAAATACTTATTTTCACTACTCGACAATTTGGACGTTTTCTTCTTCATGGAGTTCATTTCGTCTTGCATCCTTAACAAGACGTCGTCTTTAATTGGTTTTTCGGAAGTCGCTACGTTTTCTTTGAGTGTCAACGATTTTTTCGGCGAACGTTCCACACGCTTGGAAACTTTGACCAGTTCACGGACGCTGTCTTTGGAGCGAGAAGCCGGTTCGCGCATTATCAAAGTTTTAAGGTCTTCTTTCGATCTGGGCCTAGACTCTTTTCTTTTCGAATAGCTGGAGGTCGGCTCCTCCTCTCTTTGGTAGCTCGTCGAAGGGTCGTATGTATGCGGACGGTAGTAATAATCTGCGGGGTCTCGTTGATCGACCATCCCAGAAGGGCTTTTCGTCTCATTTTTATACTCTCGGAAATGATAATAAGGACCTTCTGTCAACCTCTCTTTACTTTTATAATAATTATTTCTAAACGCCGATTCAGGCGTACTGTTGGGGGTAGAGGGATGGTCATGTCTTACTTTTGGATAATAATTTGGATGTTCGTAGTATTCATGATTCTCATATCGATATTTATGACGTGGACTTGGTGGAGAGTAATAATCTGGTTCGTAGTCGAATGTTTCATGACTTGTAAAATTTTCGTGAGAGTTCCATTTTGGATAGGTCTATCTTGTGAGTGTCTTCTTTCTCTTCTTTTTGGCTTGTGCTCTCCATAATCTGAGACTAAAATCGCTCTTCTCCCGTCGTCGTAATACGGGCAACTTTCGCTGTACCCGCACTGAACTTTGGAAGAACATGGCTCATCATAGCGATAGCACGATGGCCGCATAAGGAATTCTTGACATGGACCTTGACTAGTCATTCTGTAGCGCATTCTATCGTCCGAAATTGCCATCATAGTTTCATCTTCGGGGTAGATTCCGTGTTTCCGACGTACAACGATAAATCCGGAGAGTCTACCACGATATGTATGTCGTTTCCGCGTACGCATTGCTCAGGGACGACGAGATACTTGACATTTAACGAATGCTGGACGCGAAACTCCTTGAAATCTTCACCTTCTCTAATGGTCACTTTGGTGAAGTGTTTGGACCTTTCGCTGCCTCGCTGGGATCCTTCGAATTGGTGCATGTTTGGGTCTAGTGTGCGGCGGGGCTTCTGAGTTTCTCTGACTGGCTCATCATACATGTCGGACAACATCGATTTTAGACAATCTGGAATCCATTTAGGACCCGGATTCACCACCTTTTTCGTACCTCTGAACTCCTAGAACAAAGAATGAATCATAAACAAGAAGCATTCTATACCTCTCGTTCCATTTATCAAGTTGATTTGTCGAAATGAAATTAATTTGACTTTTGGGCATTCTGTGAATAAATTTTTGTGCATTTTTTTTCCAGATGTGCTTAGAAACATCGGGGAAGAGACATTAAATTGGGCCAATATTCAACCCTCGTTTTTCCTCTTTCTAACTTAAGCAGAGGACCTCCCTATTTCCAATCTCTTTATAACCGGAGAAACTGCAGCTGCCCCGACGTTATTCACGGGATTCTCCCCGTTTTTCTGAAACCCCTTTTGTATTCGGGTTTTACCAGTTTTCACGAAAGCCACCGCCATATGAATCAATCGTTCGGATAATCTTTTGTACAAGCACGGTTTTAACATTATTTTTGGGTTTATTATTTATTTGTTTTGTCCTCTGAATCATCCTTTTCTTTCCCTTAACGCCTTCAATATGGTCTCAGTTTGTAGCAATGAATCTGAGACGTCGTAGGGTCAAATCAGCCATCAGCTGTCGACTGTCAAACCGTCGGGCACTGGATGCTGTCCAGAACGGGCGTTTTCGTCAACTCTGCTCATATTATAAGTCCTAACTGTTTCTGGAGTGTCCATAACGGACGTTCTGGGATTGTTCTACATTCCAGAGTGTCCCAAATTGTTTCTGGAGTTGATGTCTTCATCGCCGAGAAATATTCCCTCTTACCCCCACCCTTGCCACAGTTTTCATCCGATTTTCACCAAATTTTCACACAAATGTCTTTAGCCGGTGAAGAAGAATGTAACGAGGGGGATTTTTGAATTTCGAAAAAATGGCGGAGATATGTCTGTTTGAAATTTTAAAAAACTCGCTGCGGCCGAACCGTTAATCCAATTTTCACCAAATTTTCACCAATTACTCCTTTATATTTAAGAATTTTTGGTTTAAAAAAATTGCCACTTTTTAATTATTATTTTTTTTAGTAGGGAGAAATTTCATACTTCTACCCATTACGAGAGGCACATCCGTAGTGGAAAGAGCCCATTATTTCTACCTTGACACTTAAAAATTTTTCAACAAAAAAAGAACTTAGAAAAATGAAAAATCATTAAAAAAAAAGAATAAAAAATGAAATAAAAAAATAAAAAAACTTCCCTCTTTTTTATTCTTCCTCTCCTTTATACTTTCCCTCCCTTCGTTATACTTTCGTTCCCTTATACTTCCCCCTCCGTCATACTTCCCCCACCGTCATACTGCCCCCTCCCATATACTTCCCCCTCTGTTATCCTTCCCCTCCCATATACTTCCCCCTCCGTTTACGTCCCCTCCGTTATACTTCCTCTTCCCATATACATCCCCCTCCTTTATTGTTACTTCTCTTTAAGGAAGTTTTCGTTGGAAGCTCTTCAAACCAGTACCTACTTTTTTCAAGGGAAGCAAAAATTTTACTTTAAACTGCACCTGTACACAAGGAAATAATATTAAAGATTTTTTTCTAAGCTTTCGGTATCTTAAGATCCCTTTCCAGACTCAGAAAATTAGGCGTATACTTTACAAACTGAAAGAAAGCCGACAAATTTTTACGCTCCATTGACAGCTTAATAATTCAAAATGGTAACTCGAGAGTTTTCTTTTTGAAACATTTCAATAACAACAATAAGAAAGATTTTTTTTTCTCTTTTTAGGTGCATGTTGACCTGAGGCGGAAGTAATCGGTCGTGGTCGGCGTACGACGAGGTTGCCCACCTGCGGCTTCACGATCTAAATCAAAGTAACTCATTAAAAAAAGATTTTTTTAAAATAAAATCTGAGGCGAAAATGAAGTCGCCAGTTGGCTTTAATTTGCCTAAGCAAACAATTCATTTACATGTTTATTCGGTGTTCTGTGTCCGATTGTAAACACGTCCACATGCTCTTTTAACCTGTCGATTGAGTGTTTAAAACAATAAGATCGATTTCAAAATGTCCTCCGTTTTGTCCATAAAAAATTTCAATCGATGATGAAGGCCAATGAAATTAACTGATAGTTCTAGCAGTCTGCTGCGTTTTTGGGATGTTTTGGGATGTTCAAAGGAGCGGTTGTATCTCCCGAGCTGACGCCAGAAAACCTTCCAAGGCTCCATTTTTCGGCAGTTTCTCGTCGAAAACTCCAAAGCAATTGTTCCTGCTTTATAACTTCCTTAAAAAAGTTATTTTTGACGTAAAAGACCGAGAAAATAGACGAAAAAATTCTATGAAAAGGGGGTTTCTCGGCCGAAAGACAGAGGAAAACAGACAATTTTTTAACTTCCTTAAAGAAGTTATTGTGATACCCTCCACGTCGGGTTTTTGGGGAAGGGTCTTCCAGACCCCGGAGGGTCAAATCGAATATTGATCTTTACCGATCTCAACTTTGTCTATGGTGCCGCCCGGCCGTCCGTACAATTTTTTTACGGAAAACTTTACGGCCACAATTTTCATCCGATTTGCACCAGATTTTCACCAAATTTTCTTCTTCGAACGGCCGGGAAAAGGGGTTTCTCAGGTCAAAAATTGACGAAGACTCCTAAATTTCTGGTAAAAAAAGGGGTTTTCTTTGGTATGCTTTGCTGCAAGTGCTCGGCTGAGCGGTTTCTAGCTGACATCATAGGAAACTTGCCCTTCTGTTTCCAAGCGGCCTGAAGGGTCTGGTTCTTGTCTGCTAGCTAGCTCATAAGCTTTGGGCGGTCCGGAAGCGTCAACCTTCCCCCCTGCAGAAACCGTTCACCATCTTTTTATGTCTGTAGGGAAGCAATTAGATAATTTGGAAGTTACTTGGATTCTGAGAGCGAAGGTTCTTTGTCGAAAAAGGTATGAAATGCAGATAAGCACAAAAAACGGAGTTTCTCGGCCAAAGGAGCGTGAAAATCGCTTTAAATCAGAAAAATGAGAGGATTTTTCCGTCGACAATAAAAGGAGAACTACCGAAAATTTTGTAAAAAAGAGGTTTTTTTGGTCAAAAGCGCTATAAAAGCAAAAAAAGAATTTTTTCCTGCATCTTTTTATTGCGCTAATTAACTAAAATCTTCCATCTCGAAATCACTTTCCGTGATAAGGTGTAGAAAATTACCAAGAGGACGTTTCCCTTTCGAATAAAAAATAATTATACGCTTGAAATTGGAGGGTAATTGAGATTGTCAGTTTGTACGAGTGGGTGTTACGGGCACGTGGCTCCGGTCGCGTGCTCGCCCGTCTGGTGTTATCACCCTTCGACGACACCTGCTTCAAAAAATCCAGCACTTTAAATATAAAAACCCAAAAAAATCTTAATCGACAGATGAGGATTTCTCGAGTACAAAAGCTTCGAAATAAAATTAGCAACAAAGCGGTGGTTAGACGGATGATGGAAGACAGAGCCATTATTCGAAAAGGGTCGATGAAGAAGAGGGGTTCCACTTTCATGAATATTTATGGGGCTAATAGCCTCGGGGATTCTTTCGGGGGGTAGCTTTCGCCTCAGGCTTATTACGGATTAAGAGAACCATTGCCGCAGCGTTATGTTTACACGTCTCTCTTTTTCCCTCATAATAAATTATTCATCAATTTTTCAAGAGAGAAAAAAAATGATAAAGGGCAGATTTTAATTAATTTAGGAGGCTTAGGAGGTGCCGAATTAAAAGACCTGTCACTCAAACGTTTTCCATAATCTTTGAAATCCTCCCCCTTTTTCGAAAGGGGATTACACGCCGCAATTTTAGTGCCTTATGGGCCATTTTGTCATTTAGCTAATGGCCTACTTTAATATTATAAAGTTAAGAGGGAGAATATCCTGATTTCGGATAGTGGAGCCCATTTCGTTCTAACACTGGACAAGTCATTTTTCCAAGGTTTTCAGGAGAGCCAAAATACGGAATAATTTCTCATTGGAATCAATGCATCACCTGTTGGCTAAATCGTGAACGTTTTCTGTTGGTAATAGGGTTAAACTACCAACGGAATTCGATTCTCCACAAAATTTACCATCAGAATCAATGCATAACTCAAAATTGATAAAAAAATTACTAACGCGACGATTTCTTTGTTGCTCAAAGTCCAGGAGCACACGATTTCTTCAGCAAAAGCGATCTTTCATCGATAGTTTTAAAAAATCGGTACATGTGAGTTTACGATACCAGAACAACGCGCAGGCGCGAGCCAACAAGACAACGCGCATGCGTGTATTTTTAGTTCCCTCGATTTTTCAAAAATTCATCTTTGAGATTTGCCTAAGTTCAAACTAGTTTGATAACATGAGGGAGTTAATTTTTTTTCCTCTGCCAAGAAAAACCCTTGTATAGAGGAAAAAAAAATCAAACGAGCTCTCCTTGCGAGAGGAAAAAAATTAACCCCATCGTATTATCAAACTAGTTTGAATTTAGGCAAATCTCAAACATGAATTTTTGAAAAAAACGCGGACACTAAAAGCTCGCGCATGCGCGTTGCTCTGGTATCTTAAACTCACATGTACCAAAAATCTTTAAAAAATGGATCGGGTAATCTGGCAGTCTAGTCATTTTTTTGGATTTTCTGGCCAAGAAAACCCCGTAGGTTAAACATCTTTTATGCCCGTTAACCCATCTTTCTTAACCCTAAAGTAGCCTCGTAGATAGCCTTAGTCCCTCCGGTTTTATGGCTATAATAAAAAGACAAAGTGGCTGAGCAATCGATTTACCACACATTTTTGTACATTAATCCCCTTTTAGGGCGTACAATAGAGGTGCCGGTAAATTAAAATTCACGAGAAAAGAAGCGTGAAAGCAGCAACAAAGGTATCGATAATCGGGGTTTAAAATGCGGGTATTGTCCGGCTTAAAGCCTCCCCTAATGGAGATCGCATAAAAACAAAAATCTGAAAGGTGTCGGGTGAAAAAAAAAGGAACAAAAATTTCACGGTCAATCCCGTAAAAAACCTGCAGATGTTTAACCCCGATTTTCCACATGGGAGGCCCTTTTTCCAATAAATAGGAATCCGATACCCATAGAACGAAAAAAGTGTCCATCAATTAATCCCAGATGCGCTCTTTTTTAAAAAAAGACCCCTCTCTTCTTTAAGTTGAATAGAAGGAGAGATAATAGGAGGATCCATGAGTGTAAAGTGGTCGCGTGTTTGTTAACAAAACAGATCGGATTCGGCTTAACGCGGGAGCTGTATGATCGAAAAAATTTTATCAAGGAAGCCACGTGTACGACACGTGTCTCGCAACTGGATTAACCCACTTGTTCACCACCAATTTAACCATCATTAGCCACTTAAATGTCATAATAGCACTTCAATATAACTAAATCCATTTTCCCGAGGGAATGACACTTCTTTATCTAGACATAAAAAAGTCTTCAAGTAGTCACATGTCGTCCCCGTGGGAAACCCTTTATTTTTGCTAGCTTCTATAGCCTTAAAAAAGGGAACTTCTTTTCCTGCGAGGACAGAATAAACAGTACATGTGAGTTTACGACACCATAACAACGCGCATGCGTGTATTTTTAGTTCCTGCGTTTTTTAAAAAATTCATCGTTGAAATTTGCCTAAATTCAAACTAGTTTTATACACGAAGGGGTTAATTTTTTCCTCTCGCAAAAAGTTGTTTGGGGAGGAAAAAATCAAACGAGCTCTCCTTGCTCCGAAGTTAGATGCTTTGTTCAATTTTAAATATAAAAAGGGTTGGTACTATTTTTATAACCTTCGCTTTATATAGGTAACAGTATCTGGCTCTTGTACCTCCTTCTCCCGCTTTTTTTTAAAGATTATAATTTAGATATAAAAAGGGTTGGTACTATTGTTATAACCTTCGCTTATATAGGTAACAGTATCTGGCTCTTGTACCTCCTTCTCCCGCTTTTTTAAAGATTATAATTTAAATATAAAAAGGGTTGGTACTATTGTTATAACCTTCGCTTTATATAGGTAACAGTATCTCCCTCTTGTACCTCCTTCTCCCGCTTTTTAAAAGATTATAAAGGCGTCGAAAAGTATTTGTTTTTATTAAAATAATACCGATTCAATCCAAAACGCTTTTTCAACAAAATCAACCCCTTTTTCGACTGCTTGTTAATTTTTATTAATTAAAAACAGTTATAGAGGATTTCATTTGTTTTATGTGGGTTTTAGAAGTCAAAATAGCGGAAGCTGTTGACTCGTTAAGACAAAAAGTCGAGTAAAAGGTGCAGACGACAAAGAAGGAATGGGGGGACACGTCAGGTTCTAAACGGAACCTTTTATATTTTACACAAAACCGGTCTAGTTGTTTAAATGGCGATTTATTATAGAAGTGACAAGGAGGTCGGGGGCGAAGCGGCGGGGAAGGGAGCCAAAAGGCTGGCACAATGACTCGCCCATCTGCCTCGCCAGTTAGGCCCTATAGTAAACACCCTCTCGCCCCACTTGATTTTTATTACTCCCCGCGCATCAGACAGTTTCGCCACGGTTTTCCTCCGGACCCAAATATAATGCGGACCACCTAAACAAATAGAATACCGATTGTTGGATCATTTGGAATAATAGTTTTTGACAAAAGGCCATCCCGAATTGATGAATCACAGAGAGCAATCGGCATATTTCAAAACATTACCAAATATCAAGAAAAAACGAATAAAAACTACACCCACAATCAACCGAAATCGTCAAAAGTAGAAGAGTATTCATACTCAAATATGAATATCGAGCACCTTCTTCTTCTTATAACAAAAAAAAAACCGCTTTTTACGGGAATTTCGTGAGTTTTCACCCGTTTCCCTGATTAAAAACCTTTTTCTGCTCATTTGGCCGGAAAAACGCTTATTTTTTACCGGATTTTAAAGAGTTTTCCCCAGTTTTTAGACCAATAATCGCTCACTCACAAAATTTTACATTGTTTTCCTCGAATTTTGGCGTGAAAACCTCCATCGTAAAATTTTATTGGGTGTTTTTCTTTGCATTTTGGCCTAAAAAACACCATTTTTCGCAATATTTTTAATGTTTACCACATTATTTGCTAAACCCACAATCAACCGAAATCGTCAAAAGAAGAAGAGTATTCATATGTATTCAAATATGAATACGCGGGCTCATTCTTCTTCTTATGACCAAAAAAAAACGCTTTTTAAGGGCATAAAAACGGGCCAAAAAAACGCCTATTTTTATCGGATTTTGGAAATTTTTCCCCAGTTTTTAGACCAATAAACGCTCACTCACAAAATTTTACATGGTTTTCCTCGATTTTTGGCGTGAAAACCTCCATCTTTAAATTTTATTGGGTGTTTTTCTTTGCATTTTGGCCTAAAAAACACCATTTTTTGCAATATTTTTAATGTTCACCACATTATTTGCTAAACCCACAATCAACCGAAATCGTCAAAAGAAGAAGAGTATTCATATTCAAATATGAATACGCGGGCTCATTCTTCTTCTTATGACCAAAAAAAAACGCTTTTTAAGGGCATAAAAACGGGGCAAAAAAACGCCTATTTTTATCGGATTTTGGAAATTTTTCCCCAGTTTTTAGACCAATAAACGCTCACTCACAAAATTTTACATGGTTTTCCTCGATTTTTGGCGTGAAAACCTCATCTTAAAATTGTATAGGGTGTTTTTCCTCTGTCTTTTGGCCAAAAAACACCATTTTTCGCAATATTCTTGATGTTTTCCTCATTATCTATAGCTTCCTACGAAAACTTACTTAAAGAGACGTAAAAATATAGGAGGGGGAAGTATAACGATGGAGGAAGTATTGTATAAGAGAGTATAACGGAGGGGGAAGTATGTATAAGGGAGGGGAAGTATAATTGAGGGGGAAGTAGAAGGGAGGGGGAAGTAAAACGGAGCAAAATTTGAAGGCCAGGGAGGAACTTTTTCAAGGAGAGAGAATTAAGAAATAAAAAATCTAGGATGTCATTTTTAGGGTCAATAATTAACCCTGAAGCCTTGAACACCCTTCACCAAAAACATCGATGGTATAACAATAACATCTTTTTTGGGAAGTCGAAAAATTTACTGAGTAAAAACTTCTTAAAAAAGGGTTGAAATCGCCCAAAAAATTGACGACACCGGTTTAAACAAATATTTTCTTGTCAAGAAGGGTCGAACGGGGAGCAGCTGAGTGATAATATTTCATAAGCGAATAATTGTTGTTCATTGGGGTAGTTTATTTTTTCGAAGGGTAGGGGAGAAAAGAGAGTCGATATAACAAAAGAAACTTAATGTGAAGAGGGTTGTTATTTGCATAGAGGTCGGGTTGAAAAAAGGGAAAAAGACCGCGTGGAGAACGCCCAGTCAACACTATAGGATATTTGCATAAGCGTCACCAACTATCATAATTAATGACCCTACTCGTGAAATGGCTTTACTTTTGATTCATCAAACAAAATTATTTATGGTTACAGTTAATTATAGCCGTTCCTCGTATGTCGCTTTTAACGCGGAAGCTACTCGATTGTTCCCGGGTGTCGGAGGGTGATAATCGAACTGGTCGGTGTCCCTGATTGTCTAATTGTCAAACTTCTTCCTCCGGAATAATCCGCTTTAAAAGGGTCCTTTTAAAATGGAATTATTTCCGACGACGTGGAAGAGAACTTGATCTTTTTAATCTAGGAGAATGAATTTTAAGGCGGATTATAGTACCTCTGGGTCGTTTTGTTCAAAGTACATGAGGTCGCAGCACTTTCGCCTCTAAAAGTAGTTTCCTATACTTGATCACTCAAAATCATCGGAAATTTTTTTAAAGTTCATTTTTGTTATTGTGGCAATCTCTAGGCTTGGTGAGAAGTTTTTCCAATTTTTTTTATTTCTCATTGGCCGAATTTCTGTAATCCTGTAAGGTTTTGCACCCACAAAGTCAAGACAAATGACTTCAGAAACTAGATGCCGTCTTTAAGGAGAAATCAGAAAATATGAAATAAAGATTTAGATGGTGTTAGCTTCATTGGGACCTTTCAGAGAAAGAGTCCATGATCACTGACCCACGTAGGACAGTTGTCAAATCGAGAACAAATCTTAACTCAAGTTATCTAGAATGGCAAAATTTGACGAGCCTGGGCAACAGGGCCCTAACTGGGCCTCAATTTCCCCGCAATCTACCTTGCCATAATGTGCCCTGTTTTTGCAGGAAAAAACCCTAAATTTGCTTTGCCAATGTGGGCTTAACATTTCATGTTTTGCTCTCAGGGTTGCCAACGGCCATACCACGCTGAATACACCGGTTCTCGTCCGATCACCGAAGTTAAGCAGCGTCGGGCGAGGTTAGTACCTGGATGGGTGACCGCCTGGGAACACCTCGTGCTGTTGGCATTTTTTTTTAATTATTAAACTTTTTCTCAAATTTTGAAATTTTATTAAGTTTTTACTCGTCCCCTCAGCCCGTAGAAATTTTGAAACAGGGATTTTTGGGATTTTGCTCCTCGGTTTTTTTGACCCAAAAGAAACTTTTATTTTTTTTTCTTTGGGTACCTATTTATTTTTACCTACTACAAGGTACCTACATATAGTTTATTGTACCTACTACAAGAATACACTATTGCGTTTTTAAAAAATAACATTTTCCTTTTGATTGTACATATGTCTGGCGACTCAATTCCTGACAATCTACCTTGCTATAATATGCCCCTGTTTTTGCAGGCAAAAACCCTAAATTTGCATTACCCATGTTGGCTAACATTTCATGTTTTGCTCTCAGGGTTGCCAACGGCCATACCACGCTGAATACACCGGTTCTCGTCCGATCACCGAAGTGCGCAGCGTCGGGCGAGGAAAAAAAGGAGTTTCTACTCTAAAAATTGAGGAAAAACATGATAATTCGGTTAAAAAAAGAAGGGATTGAGCTCAAAAACCTGACGTAGTTTTTTTCCTATAAACCGGGGAGGAAAATCTCAAAGATCCCTGTTTTTTTTTTTTAAATGTGGATTGAGCGGGGAAGAGTCAGTAAAAACAATAAAATTTAAAAATTAATTATTTACAAAAATTCAAATGATGAAAAAAAAATGCCAACAGCACGAGGTGTTCCCAGGCGGTCACCCATCCAGGTACTAACCTCGCCCGACGCTGCTTAACTTCGGTGATCGGACAAGAACCGGTGTATTCAGCGTGGTATGGCCGTTGGCAACCCTGAGAGCAAAACATGCGATGTTAAATTTGTTGGTTTGTTTTTCAGCCGGATGTTTTTAAATGTTCTTTTTAGTTTTTTTGGGGATTGCGGCCAGTAAGATGAGCAGTTGTTTTTTTACTTCATTATTTATTTATTTCGGTACGACGTTTCGGCCGTGCTGCCGGCCATCATCAGGTACAATCTACAAAGAAATTTTTTGTGAAGTTTACAGGGTAACGGTATTAGCATGCTTACATTAATTATATACATCCAGGTGTTGAATAAAAAATTTTTTTTCCCTTGAAAACAGGGTAAAAACTTTAAGTTGAATAACGATAAAAAATATAATAAACTTTGGTAACATGCACTTAAATTTCAAATTAACCTTAAAATGACTAGACCGATGGTAAAAAGAAGTGAAAAAGCGTAAAAAAAGATAGTTAAAAAACAATGAAACGAAATGAAAGGTAACAAGTGAAAAGTTTCCTCTTGATCTACGTTGAGGAAGGTGGTGTCTCATCGTCTCTCCCAGCTGTTGAATGACGTGATCTCCCGCTCAAATTTCGAATTTTGTCGACTATATGTGAGTAACACTTCCCGATTATATCTTTGTCCTCTTTATGGTTAAGTGACTTCTTTTCTAGATTAATCTGCAACGACTCCATGAGCTTCCTTCTCCGGCTGTTGCTTTCGTACGCGATGATCTTTGCGTCGTCGTAACCTGCCCTGTGTTGCATTTGTAGCACGTGTCTGCTGAGAGCTGTGGCGTCTTCATTCTCATTTCGTACGTATCCCTTGTGCTGCATGATTCTGCTGTGCAGTTTTTGCCGTGTTTCGCCAATATAGATTTTTTGGCATTCACAAGTTATGGCGTAGATGACGTTGGACTTGTCCTTTAGAGGTGTTGGATCTTTCAATTTAGTTTTTACCCTGTTTTCAAGGGAAAAAAAATTTTTTATTCAACACCTGGATGTATATAATTAATGTAAGCATGCTAATACCGTTACCCTGTAAACTTCACAAAAAATTTCTTTGTAGATTGTACCTGATGATGGCCGGCAGCACGGCCGAAACGTCGTACCGAAATAAATAAATAATGAAGTAAAAAAACAACTGCTCATCTTACTGGCCGCAATCCCCAAAAAAACTAAAAAGAACATGCGATGTTAAGGCAACATGGGTAATGCAAATTTAGGGTTTTTGCCTGCAAAAACAGGGCATATATTTGGCAAGGTAGATTGTCAGGAATTGAGTCGCCAGACATATGTACAATCAAAAGGAAAATGTTATTTTAAAAACCGTTTGTAGCAAAAGTGTATTCTTGTAGTAGGTACAATAAACTATATGTAGGTACCTTGCAGTAGGTAAAAATAAATAGGTACCCAAAGAAAAAAAAAAGTTTCTTTTGGGTCAAAAAACCGAGGAGCAAAATCCCAAAAATCCCTGTTGAAAAATGTCTAGAGGCCGCGGGGACGAGTAAAAACGTAATAAAATTTCAAAATTTAAGAAAAAGTTTAATGTTTTTTTTGGTGTTATGAAAAAATACCAACAAAAGTTTAATGATAAAAAAAAAATGCCAACAGCACGAGGTGTTCCCAGGCGGTCACCCATCCAGGTACTAACCTCGCCCGACGCTGCTTAACTTCGGTGATCGGACGAGAACCGGTGTGTTCAGCGTGGTATGGCCGTTGGCGAACGATGTTGTACTACCTGGCTTTTATTTTATACTGCCTTGGCCATTGTAATAATTTTTGTGCGAACATTTTATTACCTACTTACGTGATAATTATACTTAAAAATGGAATCTTGAAAAATATTATTCAAATAAGCTAGGGGAAGCTAAAAGGTTGACCCTACAGCCACAACTCGATTTCCTCGCAGTGGTGCAACCAATTGGACAGTAGAATTATAATAAAATATTTAATAAACTGCTTAGTGCTGTAATAAAGGTGTTATTCAAATGATTTCATCAAACTCTGCCGATGAAGACCTTAAGATAGGAAGAAATATAACTCCTTTTGTAGATGTAACCGCAATCTCTGGATAAAAACAGTAACTGCAGAAACCCACAGAATTCGTCCGTCTAACGATCTCTAGCGTACTTTACACAAACTGATGGCTCAGAATCTACCCAGTAGATGGGGACTCTTTACTTCGAGGGGAAAACGACTTAAAAAAGTATGTACTAGTTTAAAGAGCTTCCAACGAATACTTCCTTAAGGAGAAGACAAATTATAGGAGGGGGAAGTATAACGGAGGGGAAGTATGACGTGGGAGGGGGACTTTTTTCCAAAATATTCTTCTATATACTTCTATATTCTTCTATAGTGTTTTTGGAAATTTTCCAAGGTTTTTTTTCGAAAATTTTTTCAAGTATCAAGGTAGAAATAATGGGATTTTTGCCCAAGGGAGGTGCCTCTAGTAGCGGGTGGAAGTATGAAATTTCCCCCTACTAAAATGATATATTTTTTACACCAAAAATTCTCAAAAAATATAAGGAGTGATTGGTGAAAAATTGGTGAAAGTGGGACCATCGGTTTGGCCGTAGCGAATTTTTAAAATTTTAAACAGACATATCTCCGCCATTTTTTCGAAATTATAAAATCGCCCTCATTAGTTACTAAAGAAAATTTGGTGAAAATCTGGTGAAAATCGGTTGAAAATTGTGGCCGTAAAGTGTTCCAGAAAAAATGCAACGGACGGCCTGCCGGCACCACAGACAAAGTTGAGATCGGTAAAGATCAATATTCGATTTGACCCTCCGGGATCTGGTGGACCCTTCCGCAAAAACCCGACGTGGAGGGTATCACAATAACTTCTTTAAGGAAGCTAAAAATTGTTGACGCAGGTAGTTGTTCTGTAACGTTGTAGGTCAGAAACGGAACTTAAATGTCGCGTCGAATATCAAGCTAAGGTCATTAGTTTTGGGATAAAGTCAAGATAAAAGGGCGAAAAATGTTCCTTTATTTGACCTTTAAATTTTGTTTTAAAAGACTAATAAACTCTATAGCCAAGTAAGGGCAAAAAATGTGTCATTTTCGACTAAAATAATCTGGAAAAACTTGGAAACATTTTTAAATATTATTTCCTTTAAAATGAGCCTCAAATGGACTCCGTCCGATAAATAGTTTCCGAGGAGAGGCTTCACACTTACGCCAAATTGAGGAAATCGTCAATTTAGAAGGCAGAAGGAAGATTTCGCACAAAGAGGAAAATCGGAAGAAAACCGTGTCCATAATTGGTGAACATCGGACAAACAAATTGAAAAAAATTTCAACCAGACATATCTTCGCCATTTTTTCGAAATTCAAAAATTTCCCTCGTTACATTCTTTAGTACTCATTCTAATAATTATTAAAGAAAATTTTGTGAAAATCTGGTGAAAATCGGCGAAAACTGTGGCCGTGAAGTGTTCCGGGAAAAAATGCAACGGACGGCTTTCCCCAAAAACCCGATATGGAGGGTATCACAATAACTTCTTTAAGGAAGTTATTTCGGGGAAAAATTGAGAAAGACGGACCCCTTAATCCTTCCTTAATTTTCATAATCCAGAAAAAATAATCAATAATAAAAATAGAATAAAAAAGTTAAAGGTCATCAATGCTAATTGCAGTAGATCACATCGCCACGGGATTCCCTGCGTAAAAACGGTTGATTTTACAGACTGTGAAACCCAGGGCTAAGAATGGAGTATAAAAAGCCTCATGTGTCTTCAGAAAATATCATAGTTCCTTAATCCTTCAGAAAATGTATTCTTATATTGTTCTTGCTCTTTTTGCTTTCTCTAGTGTTAGTTGCTACCCTAGCGAAGACGTCGCACTTCACGAGTATAGATCCGACTTTCCATTGGTAAATTATTATTTTATATTATTATTTGCATATTATACTCGTATATATTATTATATTGCTGCATATTATTATTTGCGTATTATTAGGTGTACAAAATGAAACTCGGCTAAAATCCACAAAATTCAAATTTACCCTTTGGCTGAGTTTCATTTTGTTCACCTAATAAATAAAAATTGTAGGAAATTTAATTCTCTATAAATTTGTACTTAATTATTTTTTCTAGGACGCACCATTTTCGGAAAATAATTTTTTTTAAATAAATTTATCTTGAAAACAGTGCGTCCTAGAGAAAAAATGAATAGAATAAATATTAAAGAGAATTAAATTTCCAACAGATTTTGTTTAGTGCATTTTTTCAATATCTGTAACGGTTTACGATTTACAAGCCTTTAAAAATTAACCTTCTTACACGGAGAAGGTCAACTTTTGATGGACTTTAACGCCTAAAATGTTTAAAATTTTGAAAAATGAACTACTAGGTGTACAAAATGAAACTCGGCTAAAATCTGCAAAATTCAAATTTACCCTGTGGCTGAGTTTCTTTTTGTACACCTAATATATTGCTGCATTATTATTTTATAATTGAATTGAAATTTTTAGGTTTATAGAGAGAAGAGGTCTCCACAAAATAGAGTCGGGATAGATTTAAACAACCAGTTTGGACGTGTCGATGCTTCCGGGAAGATCTGGGAGGGATCGAACGGCCACAGAGTCGACGCCGCAGGTCATTATCAAAGAAATTTCCACAGTTTGCCCAGAAACGATTATGGCGGTTCGGTCTCTTATGGAAAGCCGAACGCTTTTTCTATCACCGGCTCTGGTGGAGCTATGGACCATCAGAAAAATTTGAGAGCTGACGCCGGCGTTAACCTTTATAGCAATGGAAGAACCTCATTAGACGCAGGAGGTTACTATCAGAGAAACTTCGGAGGCCCAGGACCCAGGCAAGACTACGGTGGCGCCATTAATTTCAAACACAGATTTTAAAACAACCTTTTTTTACAATAAATATTTTTTATAAACAACTTTTTATTTAGAAATCAATTTACCCTTGAACTTCTTATTTCATTATCTCCGTCTTTTTTGTGTCTCAATAAAAATAAATTGCGGTATCGGGCCGGACACTATCGATTTTTCTTGGCACCGTCTGCCCTTATAAATTTTTTTCTTCTTTTTTTGTCGTATTATTTATAAAGGTGGAAAATCGATATAAAATTTTGTTCCAGGGTTAAAAGGCAACGTCCAACGGCGAGATCGCATGACTCAGGTTTCCCGCACGTGATGTCGGGTAGGAACTATTTTCCACAGAAATAGCGAATTTTTATTGGAAAATTAGTAATTAAGAAAAATGATAGGGGTTGGGACTTATGGTATGAAAATATAATTTTTCAAAAAATATTAATAACTCGAAAACCATTGGACTTAGCGTGATTAACACTAAATACAAAAGTAATCTTTAGGCGATTTCCTTTAAAAAATGATTTATACATTTTTTTCGTAAATCTAATAGTTTAGGAGATATGGACTAAAATTAATTTAAACAAAACCCTTAGGTTTTCAAGAGCAATGCCTGCAAGCTTTGCAGCACGATCGATGCTCCAGCGGTGTGGTCGGGATACAGCGCTCCCATTCAGCGCCCAAGGGTTAAAAGTCCCAGATCACCTCCTTATATGCTGGCAGTCCCACTTCAGCGCGTTGTGCAGACCGCCGGTTATGCATTTCGGGAGAACACCGTTCAACAAAACGCATTTCACCATAAAGCAGTTGAACATAAAAATTCTGTTGTTCACCTTAATGCGTTTCGGCATAATGCAATTGAACATAAAGCCGAACTGGGACGTGCTGAATCGGTACCAAACCGCTCCAGCACCGATAATATTAATCGGACTGAGTCCATAATAGGCTCATTTTAAAGATAATAGGATATGATCCTAAAATAGATTTCCAAGAAATTTATAAAAATGGATCTCTCGCATTTTTCAAGTAAACAAAAACTCTAAAAATGATAAGGAATTAAGATAATTAAGCAAACTGAATGACCTGTACAATGTGATCAATTTATATTATAGAGAGGGTAGGTAGGGAGATATTAGTTGACAGGGTTTGTTTACTACGTAGTATGGCGGAGGAGGGTAGAATTGAATAGGGAGGGTTGAATGGATCGATAGCTGGATTCTCGGAGGAGCGGGGAGGAACGAGATTGTTTCGCCCCCACTCGTTGCAACGTCGACTCGAGAAGGGCAAGCGCGTTTTCAGTCTATCCCGGAACATGCGAGACAGTACAGCGAAAATGGCCGAGCTTCAATTCGAAGCCCCTCTCGCCAAACTCGAGGAGGCCGAAGATTGGGGACAGCTTCCCGAAATCAAACAGGAGCCGACGGTCACAACTCAGCTGGAAGACCTCAATTTGAACAATCTTAAGAACGCCGAGGAAACCGACAACCGACCCCATTTAAGCAGTGTCTCTGCACAGAAACCAACTCCTCAGACGCTGACAACTTCACAGAAACCTTCTCCGGCAGCCTCGAAGACCTCGTCAACACCTTCGACGACAAAATCACCCAGTGCTTCTGCAACTATGACGAATCTGTCGAAAAACTGGCTCCAGTTCAGGTCCGCACGCAGGAAGAAATCATGAATGAATGCCAGTAAGTGCCATCTTTCCTCTTATTCCCTATCAACAAACTGATAAGCCGCTTATGTTCCCCACATGTCAACTGACGCATACAAGCCGACCTTGCAGATGTTCTCTTCTAATTTGGGTCACTACACAACATAAAACTTAAGTTATTTTCACACTTCTTTTGTCCGCTTCTTTAGCAGGTACTTCCCGGCGCACTTCCCCACTGCCCTTCCAGGAAAACTCGATATACACCACAACTTCCTTTTATTTAGCTCTTATAAAAGCATGAATCATGGAAAAACATGATATTTTTCCGGATTACTTTGCATTATGGGAAACTTTTTTTTAATACCTAATCAAAACTCGAGTTTCTAGATAAAAAGGAATTATCGATGTTTTTTTTTTAATTTTTTTTTCTTTTAACTAATGTTTATTCACGTAATCTATGGTTACATGATTAGCGGAAATATTTCGAAAGGTTTCCTCATTTCCAAAAAATTTCGTTGGCTGAACTTGTTTTGCAGACCAGAATTGGGCGTATTCATACACATATGCGTATTCATATTCATATTCATAAAAAAACTTATGAAGCTAGATGAAAATTCACACTTCATTTTGAAGATTTTAATAAAATTTTAAGTTTTCTAGTATGAACATCTAGAAATTCATTAAAAGTAGTACTTTGCGCATAAACTTCAGAATCCATAGTACCTCACCTTCCAATCGCGATTTAAGTGAGGATTAATAAGATTTGGAACAGCTGGATGCAATAGATTTGATTCTTTTTTGATATTTTAATTTGGAAGAATATTTAAAAAGTGGTTTGAATTTTGCTGGGAAAAAAAGGATTATTTGTTCATTTAAGAACAGGTAAATAAATGATAAGATTGTTATAAAGAAGATAACTTGTTAGGTTAACATTGTTAGGTTAAAGAAATGAAAATAATGGGTTTTTCACAAGTTGAATATTTAAATGGTGAAGTACCGTTGGAATTTAGAAAAAAGTGATAATTTTAACGTGATTTAAGAGTGGCCATTATGAGGTCCACTTAACGGCGTCCTTGATCTCAATAGAGGAAGACTTCTGTCTAGAATGGGATGGAGTGTCGGCTGACAGCTCGTATTTAATTAATTCAGTGCGAGCCCTCTTTTGTCCCGCTATGCGGCATTGTGATCATAAACGCCTTTTGTTTTATCAAACTCGGCGATGAGCTGTTTCGCCAGACCAAGTTTGGTAAGGAAGCGTGGGTCATGAAGGATTCATGTAGGAGGAAAGCGAAAAAAAAACGGTCCGAGCGAAACCGTATTTGGTTTGTTTCTTTTAGTGTAAGCTGTTTTAAAGACGTCAAGGGATTCTTCCGATATTTAGGCCACTAGGGTGTCAACTGCAATCTTCATAGAGCAAACCTTTTGTTCTTCTCTCTACTTCTTAGGCGTGGCTTTGTTATTTCATGGAGTTGTTTATAAAAAGGCTTCTGCGTTCCCCTGTAAATAAACGTTGTTACCCGTGACAAGTGCGAGTCGTGGGTTCCAGATGGCTTACGATTTATTCACTCCAATTAACATACAATATACAGGAAGTAGACTAATTGAGATTTGTGAATAATCTAAAAGGAAAGGGGAAAAAATAGGTACTTTGATAAAGACGCTGTAAGTTACCATGTTTTGGGCGTGCGAAGGTCGACCCCAGAATCAATACCGTCCGGCCCACCCTCACAACGTGTTGTACGCTCCTCGGGCACTTTTATTTTATTTAAATCCCCTTAAAACACCTTAAAATTTCATGATACTTAAAATTTTGCTTTAAATTTTGAAATTGGTGGAGTCAAAAAGCGGTTTTTATAAGTTCTTGCCAAATATCTCGAAAACTATTAGGTTTAGCGCAAAAAACATTAAGTACAAAAATAATTAAAATTAGATTTTCAACAAAAGTATTTTGCACATAACCTCGCTATAGTGAACGGTTTCGGAGTTACGAGCCGTCAAAAGTCATGTTACGGCGAAGATGGGTGTAAAAAGCGTTTTTGATAGTTTTCTCAAATAACTTGAAAACTACGAGGTTTGGAGAAAAAAATATTAAGTAAAAAAACGATTAAAATTAGATTTCCAACAAAAAGTGTTTTGCACATACCCTCGCTATAGTGAACGGTTTTGGAGTTACGAGCCGTCAAAAGTCATGTTACGGCGAAGATAAGTTTATAGGTTTAGCGCGAAAAACATTAAGTATAAAAATAATTGAAATTAGATTTCCAACAAAAAGTGTTTTGCACATAACCTCGCTATAGTGAACGGTTTGGAGTTACGTGCCGTCAAAAGTCATGTTTAGGCGAAAATAGGTTTTTTTTTTTTTTTTTTTTTTTTTTTTTTTTTTTTTTTTTTTTTTTTTTTTTTTACGAGGGCGTCTTCAACTACTCAGGTTATTTCACCCTCGCGTCAGTGGTGTTTTCCGTCGGAAAAGTTCATTTAGGTACATTGGGTTCAATTTGGGGACCGCCCGCTTTGAACCCTGGACCCCATTGATGAACGCCGTATCGCAATGTTTGGGATTAATGCCTTAACACGCGCGGCCACCGCAACAAAAAGTGTTTTGCACATAACCTCGCTATAGTGAATGGTTTCGGAGTTACGTGCTGTCAAAAGTCATGTTACGGCGAAGATAGGTTTAAAAAGCGTTTTTTCATAAGTTTTTCTCAAATATCTTGAAAACTATGAGGTTTAGAGCAAACAATATAAAGTAAAAAAATGTTTAAAATTAAATTTTCAACAAAAAGTGTTTTGCACATACTCTCGCTATAGTGAACGGTTTTGGAGTTACGAGCCGTCAAAAGTCATGTTACGGCAAAGATGGGTGTAAAAAGCGTTTTTTATAGTTTTTCTCAAATAACTTGAAAACTACGAGGTTTAGAGAAAAAAATATTAAGTAGAAAAATGATTACAATTATTTTCAACAGAAAGTGTTCTACACATAACCTCGCTAAAATGAGCGGTTTCGGAGTTACGAACCGCCCATGAAAGGTTTTTGTTTTTATGACATTTTGGATTTTTCTTGCACATTTTAGACCTCAAATCGGAGTTTTTACCGCAAGGGCATTATGGCTTTCTCAAAAAACCTTTCGCATGAATCGAACTATATACAGAGTTATAAATGTTTCATAAATTTAAAATAGTCCCGATGTCACGTGGACAGTTTGGCTTAAATCCGAAATTTTTTTGGCCCATCTCCAATACTGACTGACCCAGAATCACCTTCGGGAAATGGAAAAACTCCGCAGGCGTCCATGCGTCAATGACATGCATAGCGTAGTTAAGATCTAGTCCGATCGATATCTAAAGTTTCTTGACCTGAAACAATGAGCACGAATGCTGTATTCATGGAAAAAGATAAACCTTGACAAAACTACAATAACCATCCTTGAATAGAGTCATTGCTTTATAACGAAGCATGAACGATGATCAAGAATGTTCGCTTTTTTTTCGATCATAAACGAAAGTCGACCTAAATAGAAGTTTGGCATTTAGACAAGAGATTGTTGAAGAACTCCAGCTTTTCTATTTTAATTCCCTCGGTCAAGTTCAAGTGTCTCATTGGGAAAAGGGCGTTTTCTCCAATTCGTCGCAGGTTAAAGAAAGGAAGAAAAAAAAGTCTTCCAGATGTCACTTATATCTGCCGACTGGACCTTTAAATCTGGCTGCAATCAAACCTCTTTTGTCCTTTCATCACTAGATTTATCGTTATTTTATTCAGGAAAATGACAAAAGGAAGAAAACGCCTAATTTATATCGATTAACTATGCAAATTCTACGAATCAACCCAATGTAAATTTTTTTTTCGATTATCCCACAAGTAGCAGTGAAAGTCAACCTTTCACCATTCAACTGAAGAAACTGGTTTTTTTGCGATTTGCTTGTAATTTCGTTGAATAAAAAAATCCGAAACTTGAACTGGGACAAACTTGTAACTAGATATCGCTATTTTTTTACCCTGCGGTTTACGGAAAATTTTCCATCTTAAAATATGCAGTTTTGCGGTTGCATGTCTCCTTACAAGGGCAAAGTTTAAGGGATTTTCCTTAAATAAATATAAACTTTTCTGCTTTTGTTTTTTTCTTCGTTAACTATTTCAATTTGTTAGAAACGATCATATTTTTTGCTGCATTTGAATCGTTTAAAAAGGTTTTTTTTCCCTAAAAAAATATTCTGTTTGCCGGATTTTGCCTAATTTAAATTATTCTTGTCGGGTGATTCCCTGTTTATATCAAAACACCTTAAAATTTCTTAATACTTAAAATTTTTCTTTAAATTTTGAAATTGGTAGTGTCAAAAAGCGGTTTTTATCAGAGTTTGCCAAATATCTCGAAAACTATTAGGTTTAGCGCAAAAAACACTAAGTACAAACATTATTAAAATTAGATTTCTAACAAAAAGTGTTTAGCACATAACCTCGCTATAGTGAACGGTTTCGGAGTTACGTGCCGTCAAAAGTCATGTTAAGGCGAAAATAGGTTTAAAAAGCGTTTTTCATACGTTTTTCTCAAATATCTTGAAAACTATGAGGTTTAGAGCAAAAAATATAAAGTACAAAATGATTGAAATTAGATTTTCAACAAAAGTTGTTTGCACATAACCTCGCTATAGTGAACGGTTTCGGAGTTACGTGGTGATTCCCTGTTTATATTTTTGACGAAAAAACCCCAATATTTTGGGTATTTTCGCATTTCTGCTGGTCATTTTCCTTAAAAATAAAAAATGGCAATAATAATTTATGAGCTAAAAGCTGATGTCTTGTTAGCTTTGTAAATTTTACGCTTTCTCCACCAACATATGGAATTGTATATTGATTAGGAGCTACTCTGGTAAATTTTGTATCGTGAGGTTTACCCGAGCGCTTCACGCTTAGCCGATGTGCAAACATACGGAAATTATGCATAATGGATGCATGAAAGAACATAGGGAAAGAGAAAATAACGTAAAAAAAATGAAAGGGAAGTAATTGTGCGTTTTGATTAGGCGGAGGCGTCGGGAACAATTATTTTACGCGGACAATATTGGGAAAGACGGTGTGAAGAAAGTTTCCATTAGAAAGACGGGTTTCTTTAATTGGTTCGGGGCAAGCGGTGAGAAAAGGTCGACCCCCTGGAGTCGCCTGACCTCGGATCTGCCACAGAAATCTTCAGGGCGCGTTGTTTACCCTTTTCTGAGGTGATAAAAAGATTTTATTTTTCCCAGGTATGACTCAGTTATGGCGCCGACGAAATCGATCACCAAACTGACCCCATTTTCTCCCTTACTTCATGCACTATAATTGGGAAACCTACGTCTTTTTACTGGATTAGCGACTTTGATTTCTTGATTACTAAGGCTTCATTACGTAATGACTACCCTTCAAAAACGAGAATTTCGATAGAGCTTGACAAAATGCTTCTGTGCAGAGTGGCTATCAAAAATTCCAAAAATCACCCCAAAAATGGTTTTTTCTGCCAGAAACCGAGGAAAAATTAAAAAGTGGGGTCTCATTGCCAAAAAAATCGAGGAAAACTTATTGAAAATCTTTCAAAATTGGGCATTTCTCTCCAAATATTGAGGAACACTCCAAAAGGGTTCTTTCTGTCAATAAACCGAAAAAAGTTCCGGAATTCCTGCAAAAATTGGGTTCCTTGTTTAAACCCCCAGATGTTGAAGTAGCTATGCATACACAAAAAATCACATATTTGTGTTTAAAAAGTCTTGTTGAGCAATAGTCGATATCCTTGATCCATAAGAAAATAAAGCCCACGCGAGAGGACGCAGGTGCTTAAGGAGTTGAGATTTTTTATTTGAATCTCCGGAACAGGTGCAACGCACACCTGACAGCCTCTAAAAGCAAACTTTTTTTTTTCAAAAGCAATTATTAAGTTACAATGTGGTTCCCTTTAGAAAATAAAATGTTTGTTAGACTTTGATTTTGAGTTAAATTGAGCAGAAAAGGGGGTTTCGATTTACAGGCTGCCCTATAAGTCACGAACCCTTTAAAAAAGGGGGTTCGACGTTTAAAGTGTCGGTAAAATTCAGACTTCGAGAGGTTAAAAGAAATTAGAAAGAATACGTTATGGCGCTGCGCGCTCTATCGATATGTCCTTGGAATAAAATTAGCGAGACTAGTAGCTAAACAGGACGTGCTCTGAGTATAGGGTAGGTCATGCACTCACAATACTTCATTAAACGATCTGTCAAGTATGGCTTTCTGTAGAGGAAGCTCCAATAATGAGAGCAATAAGTTTAAGCTCAAGAAGAAAGCGTACGGGCAGAAAACAGGTTACAAACTATGAAAAAGAAGACCTTCAGAAGTAGCGGTCTGACCAGTCAAGCAAACGTCGTCCAATACCGCGAATGATGACGTCACAGTAAGCAAAAGACAGCGCTTCTGGTCCTACCCTTCCAGAAGCTTGAGGGTTAGTGTGTGTAGGTTATTCAGTTTTTAAAAACTATCGACCGTAAAAAACTTTTATAGGTTATTTTAACGAGAGATATATTAGAGCCTTTCCATCATAAATCCGTTGTGGGTTTTCCTTAGGTGGAAATAATTAGTCTATTATTCGGTATGACTCGTCGGAATGAATTTTGTGGCCGTTTAAGGCAAACCAGGTTCAACAACCGTTGAAGGTTCGCTGAAGAATATTCGTTTTAATTAAAGTTTGTACAAATACTGGTTTCCCTGAGTGACGTTCGCGTGATTAAACGGGGCTTTAATTCGAATAGAAACTTGAGACTTTTTGAATATGAATCATGTGCATGCTCAGACGTTCCCCCTTTTTTTTCTTTTTACAAAAGAAGGCTTCCTAAGCCTTTTTCAACAAGTTGACCGGAAACGTTTTAAAGCGGTGACACTTTCCTTGTATTGAAATGCCCTTGGCTTAATAGGGTAGCAACGCAATTCTGCACTATTGAACGCGAAATCATTTGGGGATAGCATCGTCCTAAAACCGGGGAGAGTGACACAATAACTCTTAGAGACCGTTAAATTGAAGCTTCTTTTAATTTAATCTTTGGTCCAGTGGCGGGCGAAGCAACTCCGGTTTTGAAAAAAAAAAAAAAAAAAAAAGGAACGCCCGACCTTTCTATCCCTTGCTTCAAGATACCTGCATTCCACTCGGACATAACCCTCGAAGAAAAAAAAATGTGGCCCATCGTTTCCAGTGAGCAAAACCGCGTAGGCTTTCGGCACACCTTGTTTTGACAAAAAAAAATATTCAAATAAATTATAGCGGTTATATCGATGGGCTAATGACCGGAGTCTATCGGTTAACCCGTTGACCTACATTGTGGGTCATATTCAATTTTTTAAACAGCTTCTATCTTAATTGCGTGGGAGTTTCACAGTCTTTCATCACAGAAATTACGGAAGAGCATGCGTCATATACGTAGAATCATTTTATTCGTCTGCAAACCCTCCAACGCCCCCAATACAAGCAGATTATTGAGTGGCCACTCTAGGCTATCAAAACTCTGAGTTTTTCGTATATTTCTCGCAGGATTGACTTATCCAGACTGAAAAGCGGCCCGTAAATTCGCTCAGCGGGTATTGAACCATTGTGAGCCCGTTTTACGACGTATCGATAGCCAGTTATGGCCTCGCAGCCATCAATCATCACTGCCAGATTCTTCGTTCTTCATTTTTAAATAAACAAAAGCAGATTACACGAAATCTCCTCATTTAAATATAATGCGGGGGCAATTCGAAGATCGTTAAATGGAAAACAAAAGCATTTACACTGCGGGTGTTGGAATTCTATTTAGAATAGAAGTCGTCTATTTTTATCGTGCTCATGGTTTTTTAATCACCCTTAAAAAAGGGTCTTTGTTTTAATGATAACACGACAGTGTTATCAAGGAAGTCACATAGCGGACATTCCGGCTGTAAATATTTTCCTATTCTTGCTGGGAGAAAAAAAAGGTTTTTAGGGCTGTAGCTAACTGGGCCAAAGGGTTACTTTCGCGCGATTGGCCCAGTCAGATGTATTCGATCCGAGGTTCGGAGGGTTAATCACCCTTAAAAAAGGGTCTTTTGTTTTAATGATAACACGATAGTGTTATCAAAGGAAGTCACAGCGTACATTCCGGCTGTAAATATTTTCCTATTCTTGCTGGGAGAAAAAAAGGTTTTTAGGGCTTACTTTCGCGCGATTGGCCCAGTCGGATGCGTTCGATTCGGAGGAGTTGGCCCAGTTGGTTACTTCCATCGGCGTCAGGGCCCACAACTGCCGTTTTTAGTGGTTTTAGGAAGTGGTAGTAGTAAATAAACCTCTTTTTGACCCATATTTGGGGCTTTTAAGGAGATAATTGGACCGGGAGTAATAATTTAATTTTTGACTTTGACGAACCGGTTTGGAATTTCTCTTCTGTAAACTCTTTAGGAGTGATTTACGTAACTTTTTTTAAGGGGTTCTCGTTTATCATAAAAAGACCTGGAAATCGTCCAAAAGTACTGGTTTGAAGAGCTTCACACGAAAATTTCCTTAAAGAGAAGTAACAATTTAGGAGGGGGAAGTATAACAGAGGGGGAAGTATACAGGAACATAAGTATAACGAAGGGAAAGTATGAAGGAGGGGAAGTATAACGGAGGGGGAGTTTTTTTTTTCAAAAATTTTCCAGGTTTTTTTTTTTTTTTTTGTTTTTTCGAAAAATTTTCCGATTTTTTTTCCGAAAAATTTTTTAAGTTTTTTCTTTGTCAAAAATTTTTCTAAGTTTTTTATTTTCAAAAATTTTCCGGGTTTTCTTTTTTAAATTTGCGTTTTTTTTTCTGACAAATTTTTAAGTTCTTTTTTTTCGAAAATATTTTTAAGTGTCAAGGTAGAAATAATGGGCTCTTTGGCCTAGGGATGTGCCTCTCGTAATGGGTAGAAGTAGAAATTTGTCCATACTGAAAAAAAAAAATTAAAAGTGGCAATTTTTTTACACCAAAAATTCTTTAAAAATATAAGTAGGTGAAAATCGGACCAAAACGGTTCGGCGCAGCGAATTTTTTAAATTTCAAACAGACATATCTCCGCCATTTTTTCGAAATTCAAAAATCGACCTCGTTACATTCTTCTTCACCCGCTAAAGAATTTTGTGAAAATTTGGTGAAAATCAGTTGAAAGCTGTGGCCGTAAAGTTTTCGGAAAAAAATGCTACGGACGGTCGGCCGGCACCACAGACAAAGTTGAGATCGGAGAAGATCAACATTCGATTTGACCCTCCGGGGTCTGGAAGACCCTTCCCCAAAAACCTGACGTGGAGGGTATCAATATTTCTTGTTGGAATAGGCAAAATGGGCCCAAATCTTCCATTGTCTGAACTTTAGGCCCTTTATTGCTAGTTATTTTAAATTGTAAACTAAAACGTGATAAAATACAAGTTCAGGCGTTTTCCAGTTCGCTTCCCCTGCTGACGTTTTCTCTATCTCAGGTTTCACAATGAACGTTTGAATTCGGAAAAGGAAAACGTCACAAGTTTAGACAGGAGTTGGCAGAAGACAGAAAAAAAAAAAATTTAACGGATGATCTTAACCGATAATGAGGAGCTAAGGGACCGGAATAGATGTCCTGCGTTATTTTTAAAAAAAGGGGTCTCGAAAAAATAATGAAGCATATTTTTTACCCTCTCGTAAAAGACATAAAAATATCTTTTTTAAACGTTTATTTGACGTTTTCCCCCATTTTTTAAAAAATAGTTTGTTAAGCTCCGAATTCCGTTTAAAATGCAAACTCGGCTTTTTATCGATTCCGTAATTAGTTTATTACAGGCCGTTGCCCGAAGGGAAATCCGTTTCTAGCACGGAATCCCTTTTATTTGTGAAACAACTAAATTTTCTTTCCAGAATTGTAAAGAACGTTTGGTGTCGAATTAAAAATTTACGGTGAAAAAGGAGCTTCGGGATATTACCTGTTACATCGACCAGAACACGCAGACAAACACAAAAAAAGAAAGAAATATATTTCTCTGATAAAACATACCAAAGATAATGGATGAATTCTTATAAATTTTGAAGTTGGGCTTTTTTGACAAATTCTTTATTTTAAATCTAATGCTCACTCTTCTTGAGCTACAGAAAAAAAGAGGTTTTGCTTGGCTTTTACCATTGATGTTTGCCCAGGTTGTCGTAAAGAGGCCGCGCTCGTAAAATTCATAATGCCCCGAGTACCTTCCAGAATGTAATTTTTAAATTCCATCACTACATACATTTTATTAACTATAAAATGAGATTTATTTTGTTTAAAAAATTCTTCTAAGCCTCCTAAAGACGCTTTTTAATGGTTTCGAAGAAAAAAAATCGTTTTTTGGGGACAATTAGACACCCAAGCGAGAAGTTCGACAAAATTCTGAAGTCTCTTCAGCGGCAGTTTACCGGCTCGTCGAATGCCGCTCAATAGTCGTTAGATCTTCAGCTAATCGCCGCTATATCGTTATTAAACAGTCGTTAGTTCGTCAGCTAAACGCCGTTAAGTCGTCTGGCAGCTAAAACATTCGTCGCTTCTAAAAACGTCGATAGGAGTCTTCATGATGAGCAG